>SJOL01005286.1:128939-152785 GCA_004794785.1 Opisthorchis felineus
GCTCAAAGGTCACATGGGCACCGACGAATGAGGACACAAGATAACGGAGCAACCAATGGAACCGCTCGGCCGAACAACTAATCGCGATCAAAGGTCAGCCCCAGCTAGCAGCACGTATATTAACACACACGCAACACTACTCAACGCACAACCACCAACCCACCGCTACGCACCACTACGCTCCCCAATAACGCACTGATGATGTCACCTCGATTGGTGATGAAACGTTTGCAATCAAATTGCCCAGCTCAGCGAACAAGCCAACGACCATAACCACATCTTGTTCACTCAAACCTTGGAAGCGGTTACCAAAGCCTCTTGCGGTCTGTTACAATAAATCGCGGTGGCTACTATTCATACATGTTGTGTGATACAAATGTGTAGCTACCAAGGCCTGCTTAAGACAAAAAGCGTTGGTGCTTTAATACTGCAAGCCCTTACACCATTCGATGAGAGCGACTACAATCGATCGACCGCGGTCTCATTTACTGTAGTTTTAGCCCGTGCCCTGAGTCTGGTGGTGTCAGATCAGGATACAGGCTGCGAAAGAATATACATCGAAAAATAAATGGCATCAATGGATCTCTCGCACTTTCGTCTACTAAGTGTTTGACGATGCAGGGATGCTCTAACTATTCTGCGAAAATGGACCAGTAACTAGTCGATTTGTCACGACATCATTTCGGCTTTGGCGATTTTAACCACGACCGACAGTTAGTCCTCTAAATTATGGTTGTGGTGCTTCGAAACAGTTTAGATTTCCCCATAAAACAATGCACGAACTTAGTGCTTGCCAAATGATGTCTTTAAGTGAAGTACTAATGTGTTATCGCCTGAACTGACCACAGTTAATCGTAGTGGTGGTCCCTTGTACCTACAAATAGCAACGAATAAGAAACACCGTACACACGTTTTTGAGACTAGATCTTCCCTGATTTTTTTTACAAGGTAGCCACATTGGAGGTAAAATATCCTCGTGGAGATCGAAACCACGAGCTTTCTGGGGAGAGGGTGTCTTCTTCAGATGTACAAAGTTCCATGGAAAACTGACGGGGGATGATCGCTGTGAGTACTCCTGAGAAATGATCTGTGGAAATTGCGATGTTCCTTCTATCTGCTGACCCTCCCTCTAACAACCTCCTCTATGAGACAACCGCGTCATGTTCCTAACAGTCAAAGTTGTCAGATGACCTGACCCTCCTTGGTATGATCACCTCTCTAATGCTTAGGTTTTTCGACGTAGGACTAGAGAGGGGGGTCGAGAGCTTGTCTTACAACTGATTAGCACAGTCTGGTACTGCGATTTTCGCAATTACAAAGGAATCGGGGTGAAACTTGAAGGAAAATTGGTCCTCAGTCAGATACAGTGACATAAATTTGACGGGAAGTTCAAAAAGTTAGCAAATAGTCATCAGTCCTAAGTAGTGAAGCTGTTGATTAATGGGCGCCAGATGAAACGTCGCCTACCCGAGTTCATCAGCAAGTGCACCAATACGTTCAACACGATCGTCGTTGGCTGCCAACTCCGACTGGAAGGCCTCATGACGTTTCATTAGTGCACGCAGTTCTGGCAAGGTGCACTTTAGATGGGCGTTACCACTTAACGCTTGGGGTTTGCCTTTGGCCCAGGCCTCGTGAGTAGAACAGCGGATCTCAAATTTCTTTATCAGATATTCGACACGTCTCACGCGTTGCAACTCTTCTAATAGCCATTCCTATGAAAGTAAAAAAAGCAGATACGTCTAAATGTAAGACACAGGTTTTGCAGTGCGAAAATCTGCGCAAACGGGTAACGCCAGGTGTGAAGTAGGACAGGGTTAGAAGATACCGGATGCAGGCTAACGTAGTACACGAAGGGCGCAATATAATCACTTACCTCATAGGTTCGATCTGCCTTCTCTAGTTCGTCCCATCTAGCCCCGATGGCTGAAATGTATTTGTCCACAGATGGAACATAGGCAGGTCGTTTGCTTAAACGCAGACGCGTTTGAAGGGTGTTGTAGGTCGTCTCAAGAAGTGCTTTATCCTGTAATTTGCTTGGTTTTTCCTCGCGACGATAAACTCGAGATTCAGATTGCAAGTGTTCCACTGACGCCACCGTTTGTTGGGGATTACGTACCTTGATAAAGGAGAATACAAACACTAACAAAGCCAGTCGGTAAATAATCAACAATCCAAGAAATGGCTCACTGTACTACTTAAGAAGGGACCCCCAAAATAGTGCTCTTCTGGGAGCTGCGTTCTCATCGGGGGAAGAGAGAGATCGAGTTCAACCAGCTACAGGTTCTTGCTGACAATGCAGTGATTGTCCTTGTAACCAAATGAGAGTTAAATCTGGTAGAGAAATGATTAAAAAAGAGTTTACCTTTAGGCACCTTCAAGTCGCTCCACATAATAACCTCCTAACAGGTGCCACAACGTGAAAGGCACTTTTTCATAACTCAATTTTTTTTGTTGCGCGGTGCCCCTGTTATTCAAACTGCGAATCACAATCCACAAGGGACTGACGATAACAGTAATGTAGGGTTTACAGCCTCATTTCAGTTAGTTAAACACAAGACGTGTTAAGTGTTTGGGAGGGTGGGGGCCGGTATATGGGGAAATTCCCTTCCAGTACAAAATTATGTGCACGGCTTGCAATAAAGCTACAGTTCACGAATCCACAGGAAAGCAAGGTGGCTTTCCCAATCGTTCCTTAATAAATTTGTGGTATCCACAAATGGTTACCTAACGATTTTGTATAGAAGCTTCAAATTCTGGAAAATTTGTGAACAAGATTGTGCCCAGAAATGCTGTCTAGTATTCGGTCGTTGGTTCCTATGAGTCCGACATTCGATGGCTGGGGAATGCATCATGTTGCATCAATTTTTTGTAAGACGGAACGTTCATTGATCACATACTCTCGAAAGTCGTGCTCAGTATAAGACCGATTCGTCCGAAATTCAACTGTCCAACAGGTGACGCCATGTCAGCTGTCTGCGCACCGGCTTTGAAATTTAAATGGCTATCCACGAATGACCCCTTTCGGTGTGTTCATGACTTCCGTGAGCATCCTTCCGAAAAATGGAAAATGATGAGCATGTTATGTTTGCAAGCCATTGTACACCCCTCAAGCTGCAATGTCGGGGTCTCCACACAACTCTACTGCTTGACTATCTCGATCGTTGCCAGTCCCTTGATCACACCAATGGGGCATTTCCACCACCTTGCATGTAACCATAATCTCATATATTGACGTCGTAAATAAAAACGATAGCAGCAGCCACTCTGTCCTTGTTTTCGCTCCAAACACCCTCTGCTGGCTGCCCAACTTCCGTAAAAACAACAGCTCGTCAGTACCTGCCCGAGCACTCTGCACAGTTTTGGAACTTCAGGTTTACTGGCATGTCAAATGTGACTCTGAACCTTTGAACAGAATGTAAGGTGCATGACCCTAATGGCTTGATTAAATTACACACAGGATTCTCTACCTTTACCTAGTAAAAAGCGATGAGGCGATAAGACTACTTGTTTTGAAAACGTGAGAAAGCCTAGTTTAAATTTCGACTACAGAAAGGGCAGAAAATTAGAAACATTTCCAAACATTTCTCAGACAACAGTTTGAAAGGTTCTCTCCTAGCTATGTTGCATTTTGAATTTCGGCAAGTAAACTGTCCCTCTTGGAGATTCGATTTCTTTGGAGGGGGGTGGGCAACTGTACTAACCAGGTTTTACGGTAACAAAGTAACTTATCCAGCCAGTTGATTAAAACAAAGGTACAGAAAAGAATGAACTTGAATGACAGAATTCCTAGGCACAAGGTGCCGTGAAACCCGAATAGCAATCACTTACGGAAAAATGTTTCAATTTCGCCATGATCCAATTCAACAAGTTACTTGAAATTGTTTCATATTCCTCTATCAATCTGGCATTTTCCCTTTGTTCCTTCAGCAGATTAGCAATTCGGTTAGCAGCCATAGTTGCCTGTAGGTTTGGGATAAATCAGGTAAGTGATCAGTCACACATCAATCTTTAGGGAGTAGCAGTTCGAAAAGCACGAGTGGCAGCTTATATAAATGTGGAGGCGTTCGGCTTACCTGATTAAATCTAGTTATTACATCGTTTTAAGTCTACGATTCTACACAGGACAGTTCATTAATGGAATGTCCTCCTTCGGAAAATACTTTATCCACTTATGGTAAAAACCATCAACTATCGACTGGATAAATGCATGTCGATGCGAAAATCATGTACTCCAAGAAGTACCTGTGCACATTCCCCATTAAATTTCTAGTGGGTTGAGGAGCAAATAAATGTAGACATATTCATTGAAATGGCTGTAATCTCAGCCTGAATGCTAGCGACTGTGGGATCTTCTGCGCATAACAAATTGACTAGCGGTTCTGAGTGAAGATATAGTCCAGCCCGTTGTATAGCGTGTCATCCACGTAAATTCTCATGGCTCTATCGGCCAAAAAACCGTAGGGTATTTCTCTTTTGCTAAAACGCCTTTCTACTAGTGAAGTTTGAGGTCAGTCAATTAGACGGTTGTTTGTTGTTGTTTGTTTTGATTATGCTCCAACTGTTTCATGTATTTTCGGCATACAAGAACATTGAAATTTTTGTGTTAAATCAGTACAGAGCCTCTTTTGTTTCCACATTTCTTTTCCCACTAAGGAGCTTTATTCAAATAAATTATATTGTTACACCCCAGTAAGACGAGCGACAAATACCGACAGTCGTCGAGAGACTGTTCTTACTGTTAGTGAGAGAAGAAGAGGATAACGAACAGAGATCAGTGGGCAGAATATGCTGAAATTCCAGAATTTTACGAGTGTCTAACCTAGGCGCCAATGGTCACCTTTTCTTATGAAAACAGCAAACGACGGCAGGGACACTTTTAGGAATCCTCTGACACAGTAGCGAAACTTCGGCATTTAGGTTGTGGCTGGCAAAATTAACAGTCGAACCGAATAGCATATTAGCATATTTGGTGAAGCTGTATCTGAAACGAAGGCGTATGAATACCCGACATTTCATCAAGCACGAACAATCAGCTAGATCATACAGTGGTCGGCGAGCAATGACGATCGTGTCAAGGATGTTCAAACTCTTTAAAACAGACGGTTAAATTTCCGCGGATGCCCTTCTAGACGTTCAGTTTTCAAAGACGTGGGCGCAAATCTGCTCCTGAACCTCATACTAATGATCTGCGGATAATTCTGGTTGCTGAAAAAGACCAGAACGAACAAATCAAACATACCAAAATACAAGAATTGCTTGTTTTCCTGCCACAAGCAGGTCTAAACTCGATGTTAAGCTAATCCATCAATTTACATTACCTTATATCATGTTTCTAACCCAAACTGAAAACCTCGTACCCAAAAATCTTGACATTACGATACTCTCAGAGTTGTCTCACGTTGATGACTCCCTCTGGACCGATTCACTATCTTCTGTTGGCTCTGGGTTCGTTTAAACTCAATTTTCAATAGTTAGATTGAAATTTCTCCGTGCCAAAGCAAAACATATTTTTGTTGCTTTCATTAACCTCAAATGACAGCGAGCCACCTGAGCTTCCTCCCTACTGCACAATAAATGTAAACAGATCTTTCAATCATGAATCGTCACCGAAATAAACATTCTTGGCGACTTCGCAGTTCGTGTTTCGAAGTTCACAGTTCCACGCAGACTGTACTTAAGTAATTAAGCTGGCTACAAGGTACAGTGCTTCTCCTGGACCATGACAGAGGTACCCAAAAAGAAGTCTGAAGCTATTCGTCACCATAAAATCCAGTCACAATTTTGTATGCGCTTCAACCCCACTGGGATCAAACGCTCCCAGTCAGTTCAGTCTGTCAAGACAATCGTCACCAACTTAACGATACCTTTCGAGTGACACTTTTTCAACAGTTAATGAAACGAGCGTCCATTTTTCCATCTAACAGCCTCCACAGTTTTCACCCTAATTACACAGCTCCACCAGGAGGTGAACGTAGGTTTAGTGGAATGCCTGTACGTGTCTCTACTCCATTCAACCAGCTTAACAAGAACCGCCTTCTGTAGATTTAAAAGATCCTTGGAGCTCCACCACCAGCGGACTTCAGGATTAGATGAGCCTCCACCGGCAGTATTCAAACTTGGCGGTAAATCCATGTTACTTCTTAGTCAAATTGTTCAAACTTATTTGGAGGTAATAAAGCACTCCGTCGGTCTGGGAGCAATCAGTCGCCATATAGTTGCTGAAAAAGTATCCGAAGCTACCGGCTCAAATGCGGGTACGCACTGGTAGTTTGGCGATTCGTTGCGACGGCTAACTTATTAGAGACAAGCCATGTAGCAGCAGTCAAGATTTCGACTAGGGCAGAGGTGCACAAACACGAACAACAACGTTGAATATTTGCGCAGCACTGCGCATAATGCCGATTGGGAAATCGCGTTGATCCTGTAGTTGAAAGTAGTCTTCGCTTCTTAACATATTAGTCATCTGAACAGGCATGACCTAAAAATAGCCCATACTTTCTCTCAAACCATGTTTTTATTGCAAAAAACTCCCCGATAGTCCCATTATAACTAGCGGGGTTCATCAGGGCTGATTTCCCATACTTTACGCTCATTTCAGCAAGTCATCAAGCGCTGCACATTTTAAGAGTTCGTGAGTCTAGGTACTTAGAATGGTGGACCTGTGCTATAGGGGCAACATTATATTGCACTTATCCCGCACAATCCACTTTAACTAAACCGAAAGTGGTCTCATCAAAAGAAAAACCCAGCCTTAGGACTCTCAGTCATCTGAAGACTTTCGGGCGAGGAGCTTCAGTTTGTTGATGAACCTACAAACGTTGATAGCTGCGAGTGTACCATCACATATTGAGCCAATGTTGAGGTTATTCAGGTGTGAGTGATGTTCGCCATTTTGAGCAATTTAGGGCGTCAGGGAAGAATTCTATTGAAGCAGGCAGTTTTAACCTGTCCTCGCAAATTGGTCGACTCATTCCGAAGATATCAGGCCGTTTAAAAAACATGTTCGTTCAACAAAGTTGTTCGCGGAGTAAACCAAGCGTTAGTACTCTTTCAGTTTCACAAAACCGAGCAGATTCGGCCATAGTGAATAAGCCGTTGTAGTACAGGAGAACCAACAAGCTCAGTTATCGCGCACTCCGTCTAAAACCATACAATTACATCATAGGAGCATCAGAATCGTCATGGTGGAAAACAGGGACCTCAATGTTAAGTGCTGGAGAGTACACCTTATACGCTAAGACATCCGTCGATAAACAGCGGAACAGATCAGGTAGTTCAGCAGTGGTGGCCATTCGGTGGATAGCTGCCATGCAAACAAAATGAAGCGCAAGGTCTAAGATACCGCCCGGTTCCTAAACATAGACAAGAGCGATCGAAATGCCAAAACTGAGCCCGAACCACGGACGAAGGACCATAGGGTTCCGTAGCTCCGTAGCTCAACACCGTGTTGAGTTGGCCAAAAAGCTTCTAGGACCCCACGGACACAATGGTAGGAATGGTGATTTGAATGATAACCGGAAAAAGGTTACAGAAACCATGTTCACCACTTTTAAAGCCGCCTACTTCAGGTAGTCCGCTCACAGTCGGCAATTCTGACTGATAAGAGGAAAACTACACCAGAAACAAACGACTATGATGGCATGCGCGGATCCCTCAAAACAGTGAATACTGAAGGATACTGACAGAGCGCTGGCGGATAGCAAAGGCTAGGAAAACAACGGGAAACAACCGCGCCCTAATCCAGCTGAGCCGATCAACTGGTCCGAAGGCGGCTGCAAGTAAAACGATCTCCGAAAAGGACGGTATTTCAGTCTATCCAGGGAAAAGTTGTCTTGAACGGGGGGCTAAACACTCCGCCACTTATGCCTCCGAAGAACTGCACGAGTCTGACTGAAACATCAGATCAGTAGTGCTTGTTTTTGTGGAAAGTTGCTGTCCCTCAATAGACCAGCTGTTCGCAGGTTACGCAGGTAGAGCCATGCACTTAGTAAGCCAGATGGCCGTATACCTCTTTGAGCCCTATTCCCCCATCCCTGTGTCGGATGGAGACGACCCAAGGATGGTTGGTCCATGACTTGGCAACGAAGCATGAGAGCCCTTACTAGCCAACGCAGTTGCGTTGGTAACTGCCGTCTCCCCGGATGGGGACCTCAGGATGAGAAAAAGGATTAGTGAACCTGACAGATACGGCTGTCTCGCAGCGAATGGCGGTCTTGCATCAAGGCTATCGCCTTCACTGCGTAGTTCTCCCTGTCATACCGGACAAATGGAACCATTTAACGTCAGTGAACTGATTGGGCCATTGCCTCCAACGCGTGGCTATCACTCCCCCAACCAGTTCAACCTCGATGAACGACGCCGTAACACCCGGAACCACTGCACTTTGGAGCACGGTTTGTGGCTGAAAAACTGAAATGAAATGGAGTCGAACGACGAGCCTTCCGGAGAGCAGCTCGCCCCCAATCATAGAGCTTCCAAGAGCTTAGCGACATTGCAGCGCTAGATGAAAATGACTATTGTGAAGCTGAAAGATACAGTATCATTCAGTTTTCCAAGCTGTTGTCCGCTTGAATTCCCTTGCATGGCATCAGTCCCAGTGGCGACCACTGAGCTCGAAATGGCTCGGAGTTAAGGCGCGAAACTACTGAACGGAAGGTTCGTAATAATCGTTCAGCTATAACACCTTGTCGGGGACTAGCTGCCATGACACCAGAAGGAAGCATGAAGGCTGGGATACTATCAGGTTGCCCAAGCCTAGACAGAAGTCGAGAAGCAGAGGTCGGGTTCGAACCATGGACCTTCCGGTCAGTAAATTCGCGCACTAACCACTGGCTCACCCACCAGCAAACACCACTGGATTAATCTATTTTTAGCCAACTGGTTTATGCTCCTTATTCAAACCTCAATCCACTGGGAGCAAACAGAATGTTTTAAAAATTAGCGAGATCCCTCTACAGATGGGCGCTCAGCGTCTGCACCGTATGAAACTAACTAGGAGGCAACGTGCACTAAGACCTTACGTTAGCCCACATTTGTACGTAGTGCCTGCTAAAGGCACACACAAGGCTCCTGCACGGTGACCACGTAAAAACCTAGATTTTATGCATTAACGCGTGAATGACCAGTGGTCCTTGAGCAATAGTCCTATGTTTACATGGCCCAGAAGTTGCATTCAGTTACGCTTTTTACCGAAGCGAGTTCCAGTAAATAGCCGTCGCTGCACCGTCCGGTTATGCTGTAACACCCTTGTGGTGCCTAGCTGCCATGCCACCTGAGAGAGGCCGAGGGCTAAGATATTGCCAAGCTGCCCAAGGCTAGACAGGAGCAGTCGAAGTGTAGGGGTTGGGTTCGAGCCACGGAACTTCCGGTCAGTAAATTCGCGCCAATGAGATATCTCGAGCTCATTGGCAACAAAACATTTATGATACAACTGCCAAGATCGGTGAACTGACCAACAACCAAATAAGATCTTGAGGTTTGATCAGTTTTTCTGACTCTAATGAGGACATATGGGCAATGACAGCCTATGGGATGAGGCTGAGATAACTCCGTAATGAAATTGTGATAACTTCGGCAGTCCCTTCGAGAGCCAGTGGGACAAATTCGGTAGATATTCGCCTGAGTGCATTACGACGAAACGGTTTAGTAGATAAAACAAATGTCGAACTACGGGCCACGTCGGCAACCGCAGCTATTTCAGAGTAGAAAGGTGATGATAGCATCCGAGTTGTTGCTAAGGTGCACAAATGAAGACTTCAGACCACCTAAGTCCAACAAAACACCCACAATGGACTCTTGCCGGGTTCCTGTTACATTAATATGGTTGGGTACTTACTGCAATAAATAATAATCGTTCAGCTGTAACACCCTTTCGGTGCTTAGCTGCCATGCCACCAGAAGGAAGCACGAGGGCTGGGATACTGCCAGGTTGCCCAAGCCTAGACAGGGGAAGCCGAGAGGCGGAGGTCGGGTTCGAACCATGGATCTTCCTATCAGTAAATTCGCGCTCTAACCACTGAGTCGTCTCGCCCCCAGTGTACGGTACCGCCATTTAGGTTTATTTTATTGTTGTAGATGTGCAGCCTTGCCTAATGGACCTCGACCCAAGGGGTTTGTTTTGTCCGCACAAACTGTCGCGGACCGGCGCCTTCAAAGAATTACTGTCCCACGGTGCTCCCATAGCCTACATACTATGCTAGTAATGAGACTCTTAACCACTGCAGTACCACCACCAAAACCCGCGACAAACCTCGGGAGAACAGTCCGCTGTACAACATACCGAAGTAGTATAAACACGGAGCGCTTGCATGTGCTCTGATGAGTCGGTCTCGGTCTTAAATTATGGACAGTCACACCCCTATCCTCTAGGGTAGCGAAATCCAGGTCTTATTAGATTTGCCGATGATGAAGACGTTATTCAACCCGGTTGGGAACTGGTGTCCAGTGCTGTCACGAACATGCACCATCTCGACTGAACCTGGATGACGTTCCTATTGGGTGATGGTTCCTACTCGGCCCAAGTTACGCCCACCAGTGGTCATACAAATATTGCCTGGACAACCTGACAGTGAATCAGCATTCGTGCTTCTTTCGAATTGAATGGCAGCTATGAACCGAAAGGGTGCTACAGTTGAACGATTGTTGTTGTTTCATATCGGGTTAACCAGCCAAGCAAAAGAATGACCATCATCTATACAGGCGACATGAACGTTCAAGCTTGTCACTTGAGCCTTGCGGTAGAGTACGTGGGTGCCGATTAGGAATTTACGCTCCTAACACAAGCAGCGCGAACCGACTGTTCCAATTGTGTACTGAATACCTGTTTTTGGATGGAATTAAGTTCTGCACGAGCCTGGCGGTCAACAGCTTCCCAACCAACTGGAGATTTATTCCGGTTAATACCAGCATCCCCCATAGACAACACAACTTGATTATTGCCATAGTATAAGGCGTGCGCATCTGCACATTCGGTATGCCCCAGGAATAGATAAGCCAACAAGCCATGACGATCCATTACCTCTGGGAAAATAAAAACCTCAATGACACCAATGCGTGCACTCTCAACCCAGATGGTGGTAGCGCACTTCTGATTGAGACATAAGGGCATGCACGAAGAACCATGTCATTTGTGCGACTATAAAACAGTCACGGAATTTCGTGTGGCCAGCGACTCTGGTCGATACTAGAAAATTCATACTAACAATGACGATACTACACCACGTCAAACAAAAAGAAAAACGGTGAAGAGACTAAAGACACCGAATATCCAAAAGATTTGCCTGGTGTCATCTGGTTCGATCCATCGAAGGGTGAATGTGAATGGAACTGTCGGTAAAAACGGCTCGGTAGTGAATGTGCTTGGAAAAGGGTATCGAACGGTTTCAAGAGCCTATTGCACGCAGCCTCGAGAGACAGAGCATAAGGTCGAGTGGGATGCATCTTAACCGCCAGAAACTCAACAGATAATGTACCTGAGGGGACACGAAATGGTACCAGATCCCTAAAGTTCGAATCTGATTATATTGAAGGCGGGGGAGCTTTCGTAACCCATCCAACAAAAATGTTTACACTACACAGAACGAAAAAATAACTCGACTGACAAGCATGTCAACCTTCAAAAAGCAGTAAGAACTGCATGAAAGCAATCACAGTAACATCTCCGAAGTCATACAAACTAAGGTATTATTACAACACTCAGAAGTGAAAACTTTTAGCATCCTACATTCCATATCGCCACCACTTATCAAGCTAGTCTCTTAGCTTCCTGGGCAGGGACCTGCATACACTAAAGACAGACAAAGTAGGCAAGTAGTTACTTTTTCACTGCATGTAGCCTGGAAAACCCAGTATCTATGAAATCTAAATCTCGGAAGACCAAAAAATTCTACACATCGACAGATCGCGCTAACCAGTACAACGTTGTTGTTCCAAATTTTGCCGTATTATTTGGAGCATGTTAGAATGAACGCGATATTTGATGTCAGGTTTTATCCAAAGTTCATACCGAAAGTTCACAAGAGCGAGTAGCAGGATAAAAGCCACTAGAATTTAGTGAACCCAGTGGCTACTTTGAAACGATCTTCCCACATCACATGTGCAGCACGATAATAGTAACCGCTTATATTTCCGTTCATCCCCCGATTGTCTGCTACCCTTGGTTTGCACCACATATTCAGGTGTGGACAATATCGACGATATGCCAACCTAAGATTACAGTATATACCCACATTTTTTCATGAAAAGGCAAGCTCCTACCGAATGAGCGAAACTTGACGGAAACTTCATCAAACTTACCTTGCTTGCACCAGCAAATTTGTGATAGTACATGGAAACGTACGCCATGACAGAACGCTCATCCGGTTTAATGCTATTCACCATATCTAACAGGGCTCGTGAGCAGCACCGAACAATGTACCTGCAGGATCCAACATGCGTGGAATATCGAGATGATGTTCCGCAACATCAAAAGCATAATTCAAGTTGTGAAGTGCGTTGCTCTGGAAGATCACCAATGAAACGTGAGACCTACTGAAGATAGTTTGTCATAGTTGATGAGATCCGGACGGTTACGATGAATAATTGCGCAAAACGCAAGTCCATCCTTGAAGCTGGAGGCGGATAAATGGTTAGCAAAAACTTACCTCGTATGGAAATTGTCGACCTTCACATTTTTGTATGGCGCCGTCTGTCTCTGACACCACAATAAAAGCCCCTCCTTTGCAGAAGAATCTATGGACCATAACAAAGGAAATGGATGAGGACTACCTTCGATTTGGATATCTTGGATAGCGAAACGCAAAATGATGGTCCATATCATGCCCAAAGTCATCTTCACGTTGCCATCAACAATCTCTGAAGCCATTTGAGCAGTCGGATTATGAACAAACCCTCTGCACCGATAGAAACAAGTTTCACGCCTTTGCTCACAATGAAATCAAGTGCCTTATTGACGTTCGTGATTTTATGGAAACGCATTTTCCCTCTGTCGGGTTTTGGAAGAGACTCCCCAGAAATGACTTCCAGTAAACGCATCAACTTAAGCCCATCCCGAAAGTCATTTTCGATAGAATCAATCGACATATTGGCCTTCCGCAAATGGGCATTGCACCAGGCAGTGAAAGTCTAGCACTGAAATGAGCGTTAAGTTATACATGCTTTTTTCTGCTGCTGTTCCCATGCAGGATCAACAACAGTATCTATTGGACCGACTTCATCGTCCTGGTCAAGATAACCCTCGTAGTCCGCAATGGGCATTGTAAACAAGAGGCTTGGTGTGCAGCGCTTCGAATTTACCGGAATGACCTAGCCGTTGAGAAATCGCCTTCTTCAGTTCAATCTATTTTGGAATTAACTCAGTCAAATAAATTGCCGCTTCAGCTATTATTGAGCCTAAAACCCGGACTGGTTGGCATCACATCCACTCAGCTTCGTGCAGTTGCCCAGATAACGCAGGCTAGATGTACGTGCCCGACGAAGCGAAGACGGCTGGAAAGAACACTTTAGGGAAACGACGAGGAACCGACTGTTTTGAGGGCGCTGCGCATGTGTGTGAGTTGACTCACGGTGGCATCAAGGGCACCCGACTGCAAGTAGCTATAGAGTGGCCGTAAAGCACTGAGGATTGATCCGTTTGCGACTCTGCGTAGTGTTCCAGGAACCTAGTAAGTCTAGCTCAGTAGTGGCGTAAAGGGATAGTTTTATTAGTCTACAGATGGGATCTCGCGTAGAAGTTAATAATGTTGCGTTTGGGGAGGTCCTAAATCGTTTTTCTGTTCTTTCATTTTTTAATTGCGTTGTTGCATATCTCCACCGCTCAGGTCATGGATGACCCCTCGATCAAGCGAATCCTTATCTACTGATGACAGGACAACAGATGTGTGGATGGCTGTTTTTCCAGAACTGCTCACAGGACTAGTAGGCAACGCAGCTGTTACGCGTGATTCCGGTGTTGGCTGCTTGTAAGAGAGTGGTGACACTGTAGTGATTGCGGATACTGACTTGGTTCCCAGAACCTGCACCACTTATAGGATCATATGCTGGAGTTTTTCACGTGCTGCACCTTGTGGACAGATCTGCAAGGCAGGGTATATCCGACTCCATTTTGATGTAGAGTATAGACCACTGGCCAGCCAGTGCACACTAAGTCGGTCCAGAAAATGAATAGCACCCGATAGATCTGGTGGGTAGTTCTTACCTAACTACATTCTACGTCATACCACCTCGCACGATACGGGTTTTTTCTTGTCTTAACAAAACTGGAGTCAGGTTAGATCGCCTCACAAGTTCCGTGGTCTAAGGCAATGCCTTTTTGTACAGTATCTTACAAATGAGGTGTCATTCAGCTGTGCGAACTGGGAAACTTAGGTATTCTTGATTAAGTGTCCCATAGACATTTTGATTATAAGCATCAATATTGCAAAACATGCGTCTGGCTTAAGTCAGGAGTGTGTCTGCAGGTGACGGGCAGTTGTGTGCCCCCTCAACATGCCGATACCGTACGCAATGCTTACGACCAATCTTCAACGTGCCATAAGTCCATTAACCGCATGAAAGAGCAGTAGGGAAAAGACAAGTTAAAAACTAGGTCGGGATGTTGAAAAGTGGGTGTCTACCGGACAGCAGCAAAAAATTCGGGTCAGTCATCGTGAAATGAAAGCGACAGAGGCCCGACATACGCAAACTAGGAACTAGCCGTCCCACGGTGAGTTGGTAAATATTACTCATCAATCTTATGCGTAAAGCTTGCCAAGCTTGCCCTCCGCCACACCTTCTTGGGCTCATTAATTCAGACCAACAAGAAGCCTGATTAAACTTCGCTTAACCTCTGTTATTGCTGCAGCATCTTTCCCAAAACAAAGAGCTTGTTCCTGTACCCCGTAATCTAGACGGCCCCAAGAAGATGTCTCGTACAGAGGGAAAACAAGTTCAAGTCTGAGACCGCCGATAGTCGTCAGAGGCTTCGTGGTGTCCACCTACCACCTTGAGCTGCGTCAGTACATTGTCTGTTGGTTTTGAAATCATCAGAGAGCTTCCCAGTAGTAACTAAAATACTTTCACAGTCTTCTCCGGTAAGTTAACTACTAGCCGGCTTACGAAAGCCAACATTCAACGATGTTCTTGTTCTTTTACTATTTTGCTGCTTTTTCTTCCTGACTCCATTTGCATTTGTTCGCGTATAATTATAAACGCTAATTTCCCCTATGCTGTTTGATCTTTACACTGCCAGGTTACACCTGTCACCTTATTAGATTCCCAGGGTTATCGATACCACGGCAACCCCAAGCGAGAAGCCGACTTTCGTGCGCTGGTTAGAGTTTCCCGATGTACTTCTCTGGACCAGGTACGCGGGCAGTCTCAAAAGAAGCACACCTGCATGAAGTTTATGCTATGATACATCAACAAGCGGATGTTTAAACGCCATAGAATGACAACGTTAGATTTTTAGCGTTAATTGCTTATCGAAGAAGGCGAAATTAAGCAGTAGAGGGACCATTACCTAGGCCATTCTTCACTTCAGCACACTAAATGAGGCCACCTTCAGCGATCGACCTTGAAACTCAATGGGCAATCATGATCTTTTAGTATCACTTCTGGTTTGTGTTTGGGTCCATGGATGTCCCAGAAAGTTTTCTACAGCGTTTCCTTATAAAACCTAACCAAACCGGGAATGATCTGAAATGCCCTTGATAAAAGTACCCTGGTCAAGTGGGCTTGGTCACCGGCATGTGCCTTCTATGTTAATTGGCGTTTCTTTGTGGAAGCCTCGTTAGTGCTCCAAGCGCACACAATACCGTCCCGCATAACTGAATGGAAACTCGGTAATTCTGCTCCGAAGAAGACTAGTAGCAAACTTACATACCGGTAGCAGGGTCCACGTCTCAAAAGAAGGTGAACCTCTCGGACCACTGACAGAAGGAAGCCACGTTCAAAAACACAGAGAGATTAAGAGATTCAGAGATTCGCTCAGTAGTCACGAATGGTGGCTCCTTATTTCCAACATGAACAGAAGTATCACATCCGTGCACCTGGCTTCCCGAAGGACACACAATTAAACGAGTCTCTCGGCATACGGCCCCTTTGATCTAACAGAACCTCAGGTCGCTGCTGTCTATCAATATTGTAACGTTTTAACTGGCAGGGTTATCACGTCAGCATATGCCCGGTGTTATCATTTCTATCCGCGTTAGGTCGAATGCTAGCGATAGTCTTGTGGCAACATAAGAATCATCATATGGTGCGCACCTTAGAGTGGTAGCAGTAAACTACCCATCCACCCATCCAATCCCGGCCTGCCAGCTTATACGTATTCCGACACCCGACGATTTCTCGAATTCTCCTCCAGTAGTGACCCAGCCACTCAGCATTGGAACACTATAGTCCTAATTTTGTCTGATGCAAGCGTCTTTAGAGATCCGGTGAGCGTTTTCTACAGCCGCAAATGGCGCGAGTTTGCAAACGTTATTTCGGCCTCCGAGATTCGTGCGCTTAATTGGTCTGTCATTCCACCGTCCACGAGTGAATGGACCATACTTCATTTGGAGGTCCGCGTAAAAATGTTCGGTTACAAGAACAAACCATCAATTCTGCCCCCACAAATAAAGCCGTCAGCAAGATTTCATCGTGCTCTAGCTTCGTTAGTCTGACGATAGTGTTAGTAACCTGGATCAAATCATCGCCTTTTAATTCCCGGTATGAGTCGTAACCAGGTGTCTATCTGCTGGTGCACTTAAAGCGAAACATCGTTGTTTTCCTCATTCGTGGATATGAATACCGTAATTCGGCTATGCGTTGGAAGCAGTATTCTCTAACCAAATTATGCTTAGGACTGGGAGCCATTAACATCTCATTATCGGAGGCATTTTCTGTGGCTAATGTCTAACAGGACCTTAACAAAGAAAGCAATAAACATAAGCCCAAAAAGAAAGCCAAAGGCTACAATAAGCTTGCTGTATAAGCGCATAAAAAAGTGACAGATTCCGTGTCGGAAAAGGCACCTAATGCATTCACAGCTTTGAGATTATTATAAAACCGCTTAAAGACCTGTTTCATTTAGCAAGTCTTCATTCTGACACATTTTTAACGTTTAGGCAATGTCCGTCAATTACTGGTACGTACGAGAGAGAAGAGTTTCGATTTATCAGTCGTTCAGTGGACATATCTCCAAAATGTTGTCCCCTTCTCCAGCACCGCCGTGGTTTTCTCACTGGTGCACTCAGTTTAGTGGCCAGACAGTGTTCAGTGTTATAGTAATGCCCGAGTTTTACAGAGGGTAACAAATGCGTGGCGTTCAGGCCAACGTGCATGCAATTAATCCAGTACAGCCATTACGGTTAGAAATGCTGAGATGGATCTAGTTTGATCAGTCACCCCAATGTCTTTGATCAGATTCCTCATTGAGCTCTTTTATGAAAGTTTATTTCAGTTCGCGACAACGAGTTTTTGTTTCCATGGTTTTCGCCCCGTTTTTGCTAAATGCAAATTGGACAACCGGTGGCAGTCTTTCTCTGCGCTACCTACAACCAGTGTAAGTGTTCGGCGTTGTGTTAGAAAAGGACAACTTTTTGCTCTATATCCCTTATTTCGTCGATGCGTTGCTATCACCTTCAAAGACAATTAAAGGTCGCCCACATGTCCCGCCATCAGCCAGCCTTCAGCTTGAACCGGATTCTCGCACTCGCTTTTGACGAATATCCTGCCTCTATCTACCACCAACCAAATCTCAGCTGGTCCCCCGAGACGGCGCCCTTTCAAATGCTTTAGAGATCAACATCGCAGATTGCACCGAGATTCAGGACACAGGTCTTGACCACCCTCTGTGCTCCGGTTTCCTCCGCAGGCCTAATTTGGGGCTGGTGCACCCGACCAGGCTGTCCACTACTCCGCACCTTCTGTCTTATAGTCGTCACGATCGCGCTTTCTAAGGGATGCGCGAGGTCCACTAAGGTCTTGACACAGTTCTCATCGCCAAGGCAGCAGGTTGTTTTATTAAAGTTTTCAGCGTTTTTTCTTCAGCTTATCTCCTTAATTGATTCTGTGTACTTGTGCGGCCCAAGAGACTGTGACTAACAACAATTTTGTACGCCGTTCTTTACATAAGAATCTTCTTATGCACAGGGATAAGCCACCGTTGTGCTTATTTCGGCATCAAATTTTTCCTTGTATGTGCGCTCGCTCAAACAAATCGGCTACACCATCTCGCGCTTGTCCCAAAACAAGCTCTTATTCCATACAATAATTGGACGGATTCCTCTCTGTGATACCGCGACCACACCATCAACCTGCTTTTCCTTCTGCACAAACTGGGCAGCCCATGTGGAAAATGATAACAAAAATACACGAATAATGAGAAAACATAATGCACAGGTGTTCTTCTTGGTTCTCGGGCATGGTTATTTTTGGACGTTAGAGTTCACAAACAATTATCAAAGCGTAGGTCTCTAACTAGGATCACCATAGAGGAAGGATTTAAATTTCGGTTGTATCGTGGGAGGAAGCTGAGGTTAACCTAGTTGCCTCAACGTAGCAGTTTTTGGACAGATTTGGGAAGCCCAATCGAATGAATAATGCTTTAATTGCTGCTTCAGCTAAGCAAATTGAGGGCCACACGTGATCCGCCCTGGAACGAAAAAGTCATCAACAGCGCCTGAATCCCGTGCAGTATTCTTTATTACTTCTCCTGAGCCACCAGATTCACCTCTCAAAGATAAATAATCGTTCAGCTGTAACACCCTTTCGGTGCTTAGCTGCCATGCCACCCAAAGGAAGCACGAGGTCTGGGATACTGACAGGTTGCCCAAGCCTAGACAGGTGAAGTCGAGAGGCAGAGGCCGGGTTCGAACCACGGACCTTCCGGTCACTAAATTCGCGCTCTAACCACTTGAGCCATCTCGCCCCATCATCTCAAATTAAGCACAAAACAAAACACACTTCTCAACAGATGCTAAAATGGTTTGATTGCACATAGCAGCGTCGCTTTAGCTTGCAACGTCACGTAAGCTCTTCGGGTGAAGTAAGTTCTCCCCATCCGTTTCTAAACAGTCCGCAAATTTCCTTGCTGCAGCTGATTCCAGCAGTAACTGATATCAAATTTTGCAAGATGTCCAAAATAATCTACCAGAAGTTGTCAAGTACAACCATCCAGTCCACACTTACATGCGTATTTTAGGATCCACGATATTCCTATTTTGTAGCGAAATTTGCTAAAATAGGCAAAAGAAATGCTGGCGTATGCAATTTGCTAGTTGACTTCGTCTGTTGGTCCCGATAGAGCTTTTGAGATGGCTGGAAAGCTGTAATGTTTTGGTGCCCTTACTAAATTTCTTGAGTCACCCTCAAAACGATAAATGAGTTGCATGCAGGACAACGGTATACCTGCTTTAAACGATGAGAGCAACCTGTTTTAGGATGACATTTAGATGTTGCTCCGACATATCCTCGTGGACAACAATACTGAAAACTGGAAAGTTTTGCCTCGGCTGTCGAAAAAACTTGATTGTAGGATAGCTTTTAGGGAACCCCTTAAATAGGCTGGGATACTTGCACATGCGTGACTGCGAACAGCTTGTTACATCTGTGGGCAAGCTCAGCCACACTAACGTGCCCAGAAGAACAAGCAACTTCACAGAAATGATTAAAATTTTCAGGTCCAGAGACACCAATTACGTATAAGCCTAATGCGCATACTGTCGCTTCAACACTTGACGAGGTGTAAAGCTCCGGTCCGCACAATTATTTTCTCCGAACCCTGAGTGATATTATCCGGCCACGGTTTCACGAGCTTTTGGAAGACGATATAAATTAGGTAACAATAGAAGCCTAGCGAAAACTGGAGTCAGATGGAGACCTGCGCACTGCTGATAGCCTTCTGAAAAAAGTGACTCTTACCACTTCTCCGTGTTTCCTAAGTAGGTATATTTCACCAAAGTACATGCAAGTAGAATATGCATGCTCTGCCTAGTAGTTTAAGCCCTTTTCCAAATGACGACATAGAATTAAGCTATGCACCTTGCGCTAAAAGAGTTGTTTCTGCATAAAACTTGTTTCTAAAGTCCTGTTAGTTATCGCACTTGTGTGTGTAGCTCTATGTTTTGAGTTGTGATGTTAAGCATGCACCATTCGTTCACACTGCTCACGCATGTCGACCTTTATATTACCTAATCCGACCGGACTTAAAAGCTCGAATATTTCAACAGACAGGACAACTCGAGGCACTGCAAATGCTAACAGTGTGTGCAAAGAACGCTGTTGCGAGGGATATTTGTAGGCAAGAGCAAAGGCTCCGGAATAGTTTCCTGTTTTGTTAACGCCGCGCCAGTATTAGCACGATACTCATCTCAAAATAAAATTGTTATTTTGTGAAAAATTGGAGCAAATGATTTACTATCTTCTCGTATCGTTAAAATTGACATTCGAACGGAATTCTGATGTGATACTTGGTGAACACAACCCTTCTAACCTGTTTACTACAAATATCTCCGGCTTAAGTGTAGCAAACAAAATATAACGCAGTCCGTTAGGCAAGCCATAACATGAAAAAATACATGCCCGCACTGGGGAAGCAGTCGCAGTTACACGCGTAAGCTACCATGGCAGCTTGTTTTAACTGATCGGCTAATCCTGGCAACGGAATTTCGGTGAAGGATAAACTTGCATAACAGGAACGCCACAGTTTAATTGCGAAAGAATGCGTGCAAAATTACAGATTTTGCAGTGTATTTTGGCGCGTCGAACCAGGCGCCGGTAAATGAGTGCAACCCTCACTTACTTCGGCCGAAGCTCTCTGGTTTTTGAGGGAAATTTTGTTTAGTTCGATTAGGCGGTTCAGTTTTGTTTTGGACACTGCTGTTTGTTTGAGCGTGCTAAATTCATAAATAATCAATTTGCATCGGTTCACATGTGAATAATAAGACATAAAACTAAAACACCGCAACGTTTAACAAAGCGTTATTTTTTTGAAATCTGATGAAGCTTAATCATGACTACCATAGCAAGGTACCTAGCTGGATACCTGCGTCATTTTTGGATCCACCTTGCTCACACAATGTAAGATATGAAGTAGTTCTCAGAGGTTTTTGCCAGGCCACCATGGTCCACGATGCTCACGTTTTGTCAAGTTTAATATTTATAGATAACTCAGTGTGTTGTGGGATACTGAGGCAGCTATGCACATTTGTCACTAATACCTATTCTCAGGTGCGCGAAAACGGTCGCCAGTTAACGACGTCTTCCTAAAAATTGCACACGGTTTAAACCGTGTGCAATTGCAGCAATTCTGGTAGAAATTCATTCTCGGTAGAAAGAATACTGTTAAGATGCTCTGCTGGGTCAGAAATGATGAGAAAAAGATGAAAAAATACGGCTCAACCCAATGGCGGACAATACCCTTTCACCATCAAAACTTTTTGCCTGAGGCCTGGTCTCATCCAAGTTTGAGTATTATGCAACCACTTCTGGCAAAGGATTATTTAAATTTAATTATTTTACCGGAATCAATATAATGCGCAGTGGCTTCCTTGCTTGTCTTCAGTGAACCAATTATAGCGGACGAGGAATCATGAAGAAACTTAATTTGATTTCGTAGACTTCCTCGGAACAAGCGGCAAGTTGTCGCACAATTTTAACTGTAAATTACCAGCTGCTGTATTAGCCGCTTTGACATTTAGAGTAGGTGACGTTTTGTTTTTCCTCCCTCTCTGAAGTTAACCCATTAGTTTTCTTGGTTCTAAGGGTTTTTATTTGGGAGCCTATGCAATGAGGATATTACAGAAATACCCAAAGCTATAAGCGAGTTTGTCATGTTACGACGCATAAATACTCTCGGTTTTACGGTAGTGGAGTAACGGTTTCCAACGCTGATGCGGAGACATCAGTATCCAGAGGCTGCACGCACTTTTGATACAAGCGAATCTGAGAATAAAGAGAACTGTATACAATGCAGCCATAAGAGTGGTCTCAATTTATAGTTAGCAGACTTGTCCAACTCTATCTAACGGTCACCGGCGTGGGCAAAATTTTACTCACCGATGGTAATATAGCGCAACTTTAGCGAGTATATGGACACGTGGTGGAAAATCGGGCTTTTTAGAGCAGTAGATTGGACACACCGGGTGCGGTTTTCATGGGCGTATATTGTGTTCGCTAAACAAATGTAAGCAACGACCCAGCCATTAGCCCGACTGACACTTCTTCTATTGCTGGTACGAAGATCAAAGACTTGCGCGACTGCAAAATCACACGGTGAAAACACTTAACATTTACTGCGGTTCTCTGGCTGCTATCGTCCATCCTTTCTATGATGGCTGAACATTGCGTAATGTAAATCAAACCGGTGTTGGTTACAGGGTAATGGCAGTAGGTGAGCCATACATCCACGCCAAAGTAGAAGCACAGTCGTGTGAGTGACCCGGAAAATGGCCTGTGTGATATCCACTTATCTGTAAATCAGGCGCAGCCGTCGTCAATACACCAGTCAAATGCGTGAACTAGGACACGCACGCACGTACCCACATTTCAGCTTTCTGCTCTCGGTCCGCTGTGAATGTGAGCGGAATAACTAAGTGGCAACATCCCTACGGGACATTCTAGCCCGGGCTTTCTAGGTCGTCGTTGCAAGCCTCCTTGGCCGGTCACCATACAGCAAGGGAGTTGTGCTTATCGGACATGTCAGTAGCTTTGAGTATGCGTGCATACTCAGCTGGCGGACGCACCTCCAGATCTCCACACAGCAAAAGTCTCGTTACCAGAGAATAGGCCACGATATAGTAGATAGTCTCACAGTCACCAGGGACCACCAAAGTCGGCTGGTAGGGCATAGAAACCATGAGAGACATCTCCTGCCGTTGAAGATCACCACTTGGATTTAAACGAGTGTCCCCCAACACCGATAACTGACTGTCCAGAGCGTGGTCGAATAATGGTGCAACAGTAGCTGACTCCGCACAATCAGTTGCATAGTACAGCCTGCGGTGGTCCGTCTTCAACAAATTAGGGTACTATTGTTTATTTTTGAAGAGCATGGTCCAAAACACAGAAAGCAAGTGCGAGCAATGGATGTAAAGTGTTACTGGAAACTATTAGATAAACAGAGCGAAGCGCCAACTTCGAAGTCGTGCCACCAACATTTCCAGTCAGACATGATGAATCTGAACGCATGTAGGGATGTTTTCTATGAAAACACGCATGTAAAGAACAACTACTGAAGAAAGCACAAGCAATGTTGAGTGATCCTCAAGGCGCAGTAAGCGCTAGCACAGTCAAGGCGCACACTAGGCACAGTGTCCGTCATAGTGGGTCTAATGTGAAAGTCGACGGCAAGAATATGCAAACAGCGCCATCTACTAGGCAGTGTCGTAAGTAGGCAGAGCACCCACAATGGCAAGCAAGTCACTGACTGTGAACTTAGGAAGTCTCAGTCAAATGACAGCCCTGGCGGATTGCGGAAAGCAGCTCCCTCGGTAAGAAATAATCATCGGTTGGTGGACCAAAAAATCGACATCAAAGTCGATTTCAAGAAAGGCTGAGATTGTGGCTAATGGATATTTATCAGAATAATACTTCGGCTTCTCATTTCACACAGTCACTCCGCGCCTATCCGAGACTACACTTAAGTCTACCACATTAGCTCAGTGCTCCAGAATAGTGATTAGGTTCTGCTGCTTGATGAAAGACGTTGACGTGGATGCCCTCAACTGTTTGAGGACGGTATGCCCCAGGTAACGGAGACGTTTCGCAAGTTCCCTTGCAACCCGGTTATGACGAGCACACCTAGCATCGTGTGTAATCCAGCAGGACTGCAAAATATGCACCCAACCCTCCGGTTGGCCACAGTTTCCACGACATAAGGT
>SJOL01005286.1:176391-190571 GCA_004794785.1 Opisthorchis felineus
CAAACAAAAGTGCGCTTCTCCTAGCAAAACGAATAGTTCGATCTAAACTGCTTCAGAGGTTATTCGAGTGCATATATTAGCAAACCGTGAAGGTGTTAGGCGGAATTCCACACCGATACCGCTTCACCGGTCGCAGTTAGGCGCTGTTACGTCAAAGAAGCCCACCCCGCAAAAGATTGGCCAAAAGTTCGGGCCGCTCACCGGTCCGTCATCAAGGCGAGCTGTGATTAGTCGAAGGCCTGTACCCAACAGCCAATCATGGCCCAGTATTTGCTGAATACCGGTTGCCAATGCCGCATCCAGAAGGCGCGGGAAATTTCAGGCTGTTGTCGCGGCATATACGACGCGCTGTGCAAGTGTTTTGACCTCGTTTTGGGCTTTAATATACGTTGTGAATCTTTGGTGGCTTCCTTTGATGGGAACGCTAGCTTGGGAGGTTCAGACCGGGAACTAAGCTGAGGAAAATACCGTCATTACAGAAAGGAACTCAGCAACCAGGTTTACCAAAGTCCAATTTCCACTAACAGCTAATAGTTGCGATTCAAAGGCTTGGCACCTCCGCTGTGTACCCATACGCAGGCATAGAAAAATGGCCGTACATGCGGAAACATCAAGTGCCGTCAGCTATCGCTGCTGGTTGACACCGTCTCTTTCGACAAGGACTAGCTCTAGAACTATGACCAGCTGTCGCTCATTGGCTGCTGTGGCGTGGATGTCAAGGTACTATAACTTCGCGGCACTATGAAGTTTGACTTGCTCGTGGTGAGAATTTTTCAGGAAGTACGATTTGGGGGCTGAATAAAAAGCATATCAATTCTGCTACTGTACTTGCATGCGTGAACTCAAGCAGTTGATTATTTCGTTCAAGTAGTCTGAAAGAACATCTGCATCCAGCAGTCATCCCCACCTAAAGATCTCACCTTGTCATTGTCGTCGGGCTTCTGGGCTCCAATGCTCATATGGGTTATAGTGCCTGAAATTCAGTTCCTAAAGGTTCATCTGTGCCAGGAATGTCAAGGAGGAGCAGTCCGACGAAGAACAGTGGGCCTCCGTAATACGAGTAATTGTATTACGAGGCGGTCTGGAGGTAAAGTCGTACTGTCCTCTGCGATAAGAGGATGAAGGCAGTAAAGCGTTTACTTTAGACGACCAGTATCTCCATGCTTCTAGAAGGAGCTACGCTGGCTTCTCCCGAGAATAGGTCGGTCCTAAAAATTGCACACTCCGATCACCCACCGATTGACCGTGACCACCAGTGCATTATTCAGTGCGGTCAAAATACTTTTAAAGCCAAAATGTCCCGTGATGCTCCAAAGGCGTTTACTGTGCGTAGCCGTATCAGGAGTGAGACAGTAATGCCTTACTTCCTGCATCATCAGGCCAGGTCAGCTCCCTAACACCAACTGGTCAGGCCAATGATTCATTGGCTCCGGGCAAGGCCCCTAAGAAAGCCCAAACAACCGCTGCTTCACGGTTTAGACTTTGGGTCAGAGCCTAGGGGCTGGGTCGCCGTACAAGACCCTACATCCTCCTACTGCCTGGTGGGTCAGGCTTTTGAGTCAAACCCGCTTCTTCGGTTGGGATAGCCGGAGAGTATCATTCGTCCTTGCAGCTCTTCGCTCCCAGGTTCTCCCCCACCACCTCCACGCCCATCGAATGATGCAGTGCCATCGGCACATCTGCGAGTTCCTATGTTTCGCATCGGAAAAATAAACCAAAAGATTCTCTTACTAACCTCAAACAATCTGATCCATGTTGCAGCCTTCAATGAAGTAGTGAAGCATCGGTGTTGAACACTGATGTCGTGCTGTCGATGATGATGATGCTGATGATAATGCAGCCTTCAATAGCGACAAGCATCTCCTGCTGAAATCTCGCTTTCCCTCTATCAATGTGTGTCTCAGAAACACGCACGCAAGGCCCCACCTTGGTGGTGCACCTAAAGCCGCTTATGACGAGCTCAGATGTTCCACATTTCATTCTTCGGGTATCTGGTGATCCTGACGCAATGGCTCGTGTTATCTACGGTGTGGGAGTTGACCTCAGCTCCAAGGTTGAAAATGCTTCACTGGACTGGATCCTGGAAAGCAGTCGCCTTTGCGGAGTGCGGTTGTCTGGCTCAATTAAGTCAATTCAGGTCGATGTCGTAAACGATGTTTATTTGTCGTATCAGCGTACGCCCTGACAGACTGCACTTCTGAGACTGAGAAGGGCGGGTTTTTATCGTGATCTATCGGGACTGCTTCCGTTCGCAAGGACGGATATAGTAATCCTGGCGGGTGATATGAATGTCCAGATTGGACGACTGTACCCGGAAGAAGCACAATTAGATGGTAGATTTAGAGTAGATGCTAATCTTACGGGTACTGGGGGTGCGATCGACTCAGTTGTGTGCTGATTATCGTCTGTTCCTGGTCAGTACGAACTTCCAGCACAAACGCCCACGTCGAGTCACTTAGAGGCCACAAACCGCAAGACGGTCATGCACTCAATTCGACCATGTGGCTGAGTTACCGATGGAGAGCCTCGATTAAACATTGCCGTTCCTTGTGCGGTACGCAATATGACTGATCAGGCGATTGTGCGGGCCCGGTTATCACTTCGCTTCCCGCGTGCCAAAGCAGAACAGTTCCACTAATTAGCTTCGAAAAGTTTCAGTAGCTCAAGAATATCGAGCTATCTGGCTAGAAGGCTAATGTAAACGCACCGTCATGTGGATGACGAAGGTTACTTGGAGGGTGGATGGAATCGAGTTGAAGAATCTATGCTTTTAGCCTTCAGAACTGTCTGTCCAAGCCATCCGACTCGACTAAATGAAAACTGGATACCTTCGAGATCAGCAGATCTTATTGATGCCAGAAAGGCCATACTAGGAACTACTGTCTATAACGGCGCACGCAGATCCCTCAAACACCGGATAATCGTGAGCTTGAAGAATGACAGAGAATGCTGGAGTATTGCGAAGGTTCAGGAGATGGAGAAGACTCCCGCTGCGGAAAACAGCCGCGCTCTATTCCACCTAATTAAATCGATTGACCAGAAGACGACAAGTGCCAGCGGAAGGATATGCGAAAAAGACGGAACGACAATTCATTTACCAAATCGTCGTCTTGGGTTGGTAACATCAAAGAACAATTGAGCTTGTCCCCTTCAACACAACCTCTGGAGGAACCCAGCGGGACTGAATGGAACTTCGACACCAGCTCAGTGGTTAGAGCGCGAATTTACTGACCGGAAGATCCGTGGTTCGAACCCGACCTCTGCATCCCGACTTCTCTTTAGGCTTGGGCAACCTGGCAGTTTCACAGCCCTTGTGCTTCCTCCGGGTGGCACGGCAGCTAGGCACCAAAAGGGTGTTACAGCTGGACGATAATATACTTATTACCGGCTAGCTGTCAACAACAGAAATCCAGCGTGAGGTATCAATCCTCCAGCACCTGGCCTTAATGGTCTGTAACCGGCACTCTTTAAATCGTAATGAGGTCCTGGTGAACAGTCTGACAACCATACTTCAGAAAATTTGGAACTAAAGCAGAATACCAGTCTAATGAAGCTCCTCGACCGTCACCCGAGTCTTCAAATTGGTGCAAGAACGTCATGCAGGGCGCATCGTGGCGTCAGCCTGGTAGCAGTGGCATCCAAGGTGCTCTCTGTCATTATTGTGCGCGGGTCGATCGATTATCGGGCGAACCAGGTTCGTGAGAATCCAGCTGGGCTTTGCCCTGGCCGAGGATGCATCGACCATATCTTTACCTTGAGACAGGTTCTTGAACATCGACATTCCCTCAAACGTCTCACTGTGGTAGCTTTTCTCGATCTTAAGGCTGCTTTTGACTCTGTCAATCGTCGGAAACTTTGGCATTGTCTGGCTATCGAACGTGTCCATTCTAAATGAATGTACCTTATGAGGGCACTGTTGACGGGTACAAGTATACAACAGGTTTTCACCCGAGTTCACCACGTCCAGTGGTGTCTGATGAAGTCAGTGCACGAACCTCAAAGGCTCGAATCGCGCTTGCTAATTTGCGTCACTAGTGGCGTCAAAAAGGCATATCACTGGGTCTTAAGGGTCGGGTGTATCAGGCTACAGTAAGTGCTATGTTGTTGTATGGTTGCGTGGCGTGGCCTCTGCGGACAGATGATTTTCGGCGTCTACAGAATTTTGACCACCGATACCTCAGAAGCGTTGCTGTTTTCGGATGGCGTCAACGGGTTTGTAACGAAGTGATTAGAAAACAGGTATTTGGTTGTGCAGCAGGTAATTTGAGATGTTTAGAATGTGTCCAAGAACGAGTTAGAATAGAGTCCGGTTATCGAGGATAAACAACGTTTTACTTGTCCAAGAACAAGCGTGGATGAGCTGAAATGTACATACAAAAGTTCAATACGAGTATACAGGGTAATTATAATAATAAGCACACAAAAATCATGACATTCACCCCGGCGTTGTTTGGATGGACACGTGCTGACGTAGATAGGGAGTGATGTACTGAGTCAGGCTTCTATGTTCCTCAAACTGTGGGGATGAACGCTCCGCCGTTCTAGAATTCCAGGATAACTCGGTTGGTCTTCGGAGGACGGTACCGAAGAGGGTTCGGATGCTTGAGAGCTATCGGGCTGACGTCCGGTTGTTTTAGTCATATCTGGGTGTTCGGTGTCCCCGTTGGGTTCAGATAGTTTGAGAACGTCGTCAAGTGTTCGTGCACCGCTGGAGCTAGACGACGAAGGGACACGGTGTTGACTGTTCCGTCTCGATGAGCAATGTGTGCGTAGTGTGGGTTGCAGTTCAGGTCGACTTATTCTACTAGTGGTTGATACTTGGATGACTTATCACTTCGTTGCAGCAGAACTGGAGGGGGGTTATGGAGCTCTCCAAGTTGATTGTTGCTCCCCATGGAAGCACATATGTTTCGTGACAATGTCGGCAACATGATCGTCCTTGCCAGGTCGGTATATGACATCATACTTGTACTCGGACAACTCAATTCTCCAGCGTTGTATTTTGTCGTTTTTCACTTTACCCTTCTGCCACCGCCGTACATGAATGTGACTGAACGCTGATCGGTGATCAGTTTGAAGGGTCTTCCGAGTAGATAGTGCCGTCATTTCCTGATGGATTCAACGATAGCGTAGGCCTCCTCGATGGCAGAATGATTCTTCTCGCTCGAATTGACTGTCCTCGAGAAAAAGGCCACCGGTCGATGGTTTTGGCTGAGGGATGCGGCTATGGCAACATCGGAGGCATCCGTTTCAACAACCAAAGGCTCGTTATAATGTATTGTAATTAACGTAGCATTTTCTAGTTCGTTTTTTAGGTTATCGAAGGCTAATTCGACGTCGGCAGGTAGAGGGAATGTTTTATTTTTTATCAGTTTGTTGATTTTGTCAGAAAAAGAAGATATCCAATGGGCGTAATATGCGAACATGCCGATGACACGTTGCATTTCCGTAATAGTACGCGGAGGTAACTGACGGATAGTTTCCATGCGTTCGCTGAAAACATGCTACACCGTTTGTGACACTGAAGGGTATGCGACAAAACTGAAACAGGCCACCACATGCTTCGAATACTGTAAAAGGTTTGTCGGATGCGGAGATGGAGACTTGATGGTAAGCGGACAAGAGGTCTAATGTACTATAGACCTCGTAGTGCGAAATTTCCTGCATCATTTTGTCCAAGCGTGGCAGAGGGTAAGCATCCAGATATGTGAGCCGGTTGATAGTTTGGCTGTAGTCAACAACCATCCGGCGTTTATGATTGGCAGTCTTGGTAACCAAAACCTGCGCTCTCAAGGGAGACATTGACGTGCTCGATGATGTCTTCCTGAAATAAGCGGTCAGCTTCGGCGCGAATGAATTCTTCATCATCCGGATGATGTCGTCTTGACTTGGTGGCAACAGGCTTGCAATCTGGAGACAAGTTGGCGAAAAACGATGGTGATCCAACGTTTACTGCCGGTAGGCCGCAGCTGGTGAACGCATCACGATCCCCGCCGAATGGAAGTACTATCTTGCCATATAGACCTAGAAAATCGCGCCCGAGTAGAACGTCGGTGCAGAGGTTTGACATTACAAAGAGCTTCAGTTCATTGTATGATGTATCTCCGTATCGGATGGAAACACAAGCATAACCGGTCGTTCGACAGGATAGTGATGTGGACGCCGTTGTGATGACTGAGAAAGTTGGGTAAATTTTCCAATTATGTAGTCTCACGACGTTAGAATTAATGAAACTACAAGAACTTCCTGTATTGACCAGAGCACGGAGAGTGGTGCCATTGACTTCGATAGTTGTGATGGTACGTGTCAGGCGGGTAGGTGCTGCTGCAACAAATAATGACGATAAAATGGGCTTCATTGTACAATTTGTATGGAACTTGGTGGTATTTTTTGAACGGCACACGCGGCGAAAGTGACCGCGTTTACCACAAAGATTACAAACGGCTTCTCGAGCAGGGCACTTTGAACCGCAGAAATAACATGTTTGAACGGATTTTACAGGAGCAGTGGTCGGGTCGACACGTAGTTCGGGATTCTGTGAAATGGGCGGAATCGTAGAGCAGGACATAAGTTCGTTACTAACATATGACTGTGACTGTTTGTGAGCCAACTCGAGGGATCTAGCAAGCTGATATGCTTGGCTCAGAGTGAGTTCGCTCTGTGTTAGAAGTTTTTCGCGGATGGACGTGGACGCCAGGCCGTTAATCATAGTATCACGCATGCATTCATCTTGATGTTCAGTTGCAGATACCGACTTAAACTCACAGTCTTTGGCTAGTGATTTCAGTTTTCGTACGAACTGATCAATATCCTGTCCGTTCTCCCGCTTGTAGGTCTGCAGCAGGTAGCGTGCATATATGACATTTTTTGGGCGGACATATAATTTTCGTAACGTGTCGATCGCAGATTCATAGTCGGTGTAGTGAGCAATGTGATCGTATACCATCGGATCCAAAAAGTGGATGGGAGTTTCAAGTTTGTCGGGTTTAGAAGATCCGACAGTTTTCAGATAGGTGTTGAAGGTGCAAAACCAGTGATTCCAGCGTTTTGCTACATCTGCGGAGTTTGGGTCAGCATCGAAGTACCGAGGTCGTAGCTGCAGATCCACTGTGTTCTTAGGCAAGTAAATTGAGACGTTCAGAATGTGTCCGAGAACGAGTTAGAACAGAGTCCGGGTTATCGAGGATAAACAACGTTTTACTTGTCCAAGAACAAGCGTGGATGAGCTGAAATGTACATACAAAAGTTCAATACGAGTATACAGGGTAATTATAATAATAAGCACACAGAAATCATGACGTACTTCAATGGCGGAAAACATCCAGCACCATCAGCTGCCGTGGCTCGGTCGTGTGCTACGCATGCCGAAGCAGCGTCTACCGAGACGAGTGTTGTTCTCCGCGCCATGTATGAGATGGACAACGTATGACTTGGCAGAAGGGTGTGAAATAGATTACGAGGAGTTTGAGTGTTGTTGATGTTGTACCTCTTCCAGGTTGGGGTGCCCGTGAACCCGCCTGCGCTTGTCTGGAGGCATTGTAAGAAATGGCGGCTGATCGGTGTCAGTGGCGTTCGTGCTGTCAGTTTCTTTCTAGATTGTCTGATGGATTGCTTGCGGGTGCAAGCACCTCAGAATGCTTGACACAGGCCAGCACTAAGTCCCCTCTCTCACCCATTCTTTTTCTCTTTTAACTCTGAGGCTTTAAATATGATTAGATGAACTTTATGGTTGTACGGCACTGAAGCATCAGTGTCAGCACTGATGTTGCTGTCTCTGATGATGATGATAATGAGTGGTGTAGGACAAGTCTACTCTCTCTCGCCTATCCTCCTCAACTGTGTTACTGATGTGCTACTTGAAATTTCTCTGCCTGCCTCTGAAACCTCGAAATGCTTCCGGGTCGTTCTCCCACAGACATTGAGCATGCAGACGATATTGCCCTCCTTGGTTCAGAACCTCCAAAAATCCAAACCATTTTTAAAATAATCTAAATAACTCTGCCGCAAGTTTTGGCACACGCTTCACAAGTGTAAAGTGCTGCCTAAAGACTTGGTGGCATCGAACCCACACCTAATGTTTTCATACTGGCCAGTCGACGCGGCAGATAAATTCGTTCGCCTCGGCAGTTGTATAAGTCCCGGCCGACTGGCTGAAGATAAGATTACTTCCCGGATCGTGAAAGCCAGTGCAGCGTTTGTCAGCCTCCGACACTTATGTCACCGACGTGACGTCAGTTTGTCTGTCAAGGGCAGAGCTTACACTGCGGCAGTGCGATTCATACTATCTTATGGATCAGAAACCTTGTCTCTACACTCCGAGGATATACAAAGGCTATCAGTGCATGGCCATCGGTATCTCGGAAGCATAGGTTGGGTCCCGTGGGAACACCATACTAAGAATCCTGAGGTACAACAGGCGGTTTCAGGACAAAGGAATTCCCACCGTACATGAATTCATTTTCATCATCCACTAAAAGGTGTAACGTCCGCGAACTTGTCGTACAGGAGTTATAGCTGCCACAGGTTCGTTCACCAATGATTTTGGGAGGTGGGATATGTAGCTGCGCATTGGAGGCGGGAGCTCATATAATTGATGCGTAAATACAGGGTTATCAGTGGACTTTCAAGTGGGGAGATTGGCAAGCGAGCTATGCATCAAAGGCAGCAGCTTGCATGCACGAGCGCCATTGAGGGCGCGACTGAGCCATGTCTGACAATGTTTCTGACCATTGATTTGTCCCGTCTCGGGGTCCAAACCCAGGAAAAGGGCAATGCCCAGCGCAGCTGCGCTTGCTGGTAATGACTTTCATACTTCGCTGACAAGTCATTGTTTGGCCTCCTCTGGCTCGTTTCCACCCTTCGCGCGGTTGTGCGAAAAGAGCCCTTCGAGAAAGTCGGTCGACTGGCATACAGAGCACGTGGCCAAGCCAGCGCAACCTATGCAGTGTGATCAGTTCATCTATCGTGGGTGCGTTGTTCCTTCTGAAAACCATTCGACGTACATCAGCATTGCTGACCCGGTGTTCCCACCAGACTCAGGTAATGCTCCGAAGACATCGATGGTCAAACACTGAAAGTCTTTTGACATCCTCGGCGCGCAGCGGCCAGGTTTCTGATCCGTATAGTAGTATGGAAAGCATCGCAGGATTGTAAATTCGACCCATGATGGATAAGCTGATGTCACGCCTACGCCACAGATGATGCAGGTTCACAAAAGCTGCTCTGACATTCCCACTCCGGATGGAGACCACCGGGACTGATACAGCTGCCCAGGTAGACAAACTTGTCTACTACCTCAATCGGCTCATCCGCAAGCACGAGGTTAGGGTTCGAGCCCACCCAGTCTTGCAATAGCACTTTACACTTTGCAGATGTGAAGCGCATGTCAAACCGTGAGGCAGAATTATTTAGATTATTTAATATTGTTTACATTACCACGGTGTCAGATGCAAAAAGAGCTATGTCATCTGCATACTCGATATCTGTGAGCGAACGCCCCGGGAGCACTTCGACTCCACAGGCATTGGAGGCTGATAGTGAGTCTTCCATAATCGTATCAATGACGAAGTTGAAGAGGAAAGGTGAAAGAGGACAGCCCTGCTTGATACCACTTGATGTGGTGAACTCAGGCGAGAGCTTCCCGTAGGCCTTCACACATCCGCGGGGGTTGGCGTGCAGCGCCAATTTATAAGGGACACCTTTGCTCCATAGACATTGGCATAGTGCCTGACGGTCCACAGAGTCAAAGGCAACTTTCAAGTCAAGGAACACAATCATTGTTGGTTGCAGGAAGCAGTGTCGCTGTTCCAGAATCTCTCGGAGGGTGAACATCTGATCGATGCTTCCTCTTGCAGGACGGAACCCAGCTTGGTTTTCACGGATCTGTCTCTCCCCGTGTTCAATCAACCTTCGAAGGATAAAACCAGAGAGCACCTTCGATGCCACGGCTACCAGGCTCATGCCACGGTGGTTTTCACACAGCGTCTACGTATCCTTTTTGAAGATAGGAATAACTGTCGACATGCTCCATTCTACAGGCACTTTCTCTTCGCTCCATATCGCGCCAATAAGCTTTGTTCTTTTGGTCACCAGGGATTCTCCGCCTTCTCTGAAGAGGGTTGGACATAGGCCATCCGGTCTTGGTGCCTTCTCATGTTTCAGTACGGATATTTCGCACTGTATTTCTTCTTCCGACGGGCGATTAAGGTTTACATTCCATTCGACCGTATGCACTATGTCCGCAGGCTGTATTGCAGGAGGCCGGCTAAACTGTTCTTGGAAGTGTTCGGCCCACCTTTTCAGTCGACGTTTTTGCGAGTGAATTAATGAACCGCCTCTTTCACTTATCGTTCCGCTGACCGTTGCTTTCCTAGGGCCAATCGATCGTATCAGTTGATACAGGGCACGGCTGTTTCCAGAAGCAAAAGCGTTCTCCATCTCCCGGGTTTTCCATGTCCACCAAAGCTCTCGGTCTTCCCTTAGGCTCTTCCCTATTTGGTGTTTGAAAGATTTGCTTGCGCCATCGTGCCCGTTGCCTGCTGGTATGGATTTCCTGGCATCAATCATGGATAGCGATCTCGACGACATCCAGTGGTCTTGTGATCGAATCAGAGAAGTCGGACAGACAGCACTGAACGCCGCTAGCATAGCTCCTCTCACATTTTGCCATGCTTCATCCAGGTGCTCACTACCAGTACAGTATTGGTTTACTGCGGAGAGTTGTTGGGCTAGCGCAGATCGATACTGTTGAGCTATGGTAGCTCTTCGAAGATGGTGGATTGTTATGCTTCTTGCTGACTTGCGAGGATCTGAGGGAAAACGGAATGTCAGACGTGCATGCACCGTGGCGTGCTCGGAATCAGGCTCCTTTGTTACACTGGTTAGGACAGTGTATTCCGGATGCCAGCGAACCGAATGCTTCGGAGAGCTTTTATTGTCCCAACTATGCTGAGTGGAATCGACCAAGAGTTGGACAGTGTATAACCTTGGAACGAAGTATCAAAACACTAACCAGTAAACTTAGTTGGGTGGACAACTGCCGCCTCCCTTGATGGGGACCCCGGCACTGAACTCACCAGTGGTTAATGGCACTGCCAGAAATGGCCTCATCGCTCAGTCAGTGGCGTTCGTGCATCAAAGCTATCTTTCGTGGCGTTGCTACCCACTTCCGGAGGTAGCTGGACATGCTACCGCCTGCAATGTTTGGCTGTATCTCTCACACTCCCCCACTTTTCGGTGATCGAAACTGTAGCAGTTAGAACCAATGTACCCATGGTGCACTGTTTGTAACTGATAAATTGATTGAACTGAGAATAGGAAATTCCGGGCATGACTCGGTTCGGATCTTGTCAGGCAACTCGCACGCCAGGTGTTTTGTGATAGGAGGTTTTTCTCATACACGTGTGGTTGTGCACAGCGTTAGTCTACAGACCAACGATGTGGTAGTTGCTTAGATTCCAAACGGCACTGTAGCATTTGCTTCTATGGGTCGGGCGATTTGATGGTGATGTACCTGAGGAATACTCGCTAGTAACGAAGGCACGACCACCAAACGTCAAAGAGAATCAGGGTTTTACTGACAGTTCTGTCTTTTCGCCGTGCCCATTAGAATGCGACAAGGCTTCCTCGTTTCTCTATCTCTCTTCTAAGTCGATGATATTCTGCACAACCTTTTGGGACAGCAGCTTGATGTATGTGGAAATTCGTCCTAGCGGAAAAGTCCTTGTTCATGTCACTTTACCTGTCACTACGGCCAAGGAAACGCCGAATTTCCTGAATAACTTGACAGTTGATGCCGAACGAAACTGTGCCACACAGAGTGAAATGGGAGGTTCCAGCAGATGCGGAAATGACGCGAAGTTTGAATGTGACAAGGCACCGGGCTCCAACGGGTCATACCCCTCAAGGCAAGCGATGAAGCACTTATGACCACATGTGAGTTTTGTTGTGGACTGTGTTGAACCAAGACAATGGAATTGCTCCCCTTTGTTTCTATCCAACTCTTGAACAATGGTTCGAGAACCTTCTGCCTAGATCAACGTGGCATCGGCGTTGCAATCTTAGCGGCCGCCAGCATTATGGCGCACAGATCAATCAGTTACGGTTGGGACCAACCTAAGATTCGCCTTGAGTGAGGATACGTCGACCACGTTTTAACTTTGTAGTAGATGCCCGAACACCAGCACAGCCACCGACAACCAACAGTAGCTGTTTTTTACTAAAGGCTACCTCCACTTCTGATGGTTGTCAAATACTATGGCAGCCTGTCGACCAAGGGTGCCCTATCTGAATCCTGGTGTCTTCTAAGGACTCTATAGGCTAGCACGTACAGGTTTACGGCAAGCTATCGCTCGAGTTCATGACTTTCGATAGTTTTAGGCTGAGCTGCTGACTATTACCCGTCGTCTCCAACTTCCGTTACTGATGTGCCACGGGAATCTTCGCTGCCTACCTGCAACATTTCTGTGTCTAAGGTGCTCTGCGAGTTCTACCTTACACATTAAATGATCTGATGACGTTTTTAGTCCTTGGCTAGATCCACCGGAAATACATATCACCGCGGTTTGCGTGATTAATTTGGTTGCAGGTTAGCTAGGATCAAGCCCAAAACCCATGTTTGCAAATGAGCCGACCGGTGCCGTAAGTAGATCCACCCACCTCGCGGCTGCATATATATATAATATAATATAATATACTATATATATATATTTATACATATGTTTTGAGAAAAATGGAGTTTGCTCTCTACTACCCCTTATGTGTCTAATCGTCTTCAGCGCACTTGTTGGCATCAACAACCGTAGAATGGCCATACCAGGGGAAGAAAGTCCGGTAACGCGAAATTCCCCCTCCAGAATCCACACCAAAAAGAAACGCTGCGGATATCCATTAGGAAGCATGCACAAACAACATCATTCGCATGCTCCTCGCACTTCTGGAGCAGATGACACTCCTGAATTGCAACATTCATCAATATGTGAGTCGCTGTAAGTCAAGCTGAATTTTAGTTGTTTGTTCTAGAACCAGATTTGCGGTGATTTATTTACTTACTTTGATGGGTAAACATGGTATGTTGCACCTCGAGAACACACTAGTTAGCAGTTCTTGAAGTCTCATCAGTTTTATCGGTGTCATTTGTTTTCGTAAAGGGAACCTTCGGCCCGACGTAATTAAGCGTATAATTGATCTGGTATACGAGGTAACTCAGTGCGAACTTACTGACCGGAAGGTCCGTAGTTTGGATCCAATCCCGGCATCTCGACTGCTTCTTTATAAGCTTGGACAACCTGGCAGAATCCCAACCATCGTGCTCCCTTCCGATGACATGGCAGCTAGGCGCTAAAAGGTTGATAAATGGGATAATGGACGGATGAATGATCATCACCATTCAACCAAGTTTTCCTACGGTTGATTTAGTCAAAGCCGGTCCGGTGATGATGCGCTGTCCTTATAACAGTTCTCTCTTGATACTCCCTAAGAGGAACCATCCTTTTGAGGAGAACGTTTTTGGTCACTCACCATGCCGAAAGTCAGATCCCCATTAAGAAATGCTGGTGGCTACACAGCAATGTAGTAAACGAAACTGCCCAACGTTTTGACCACAAGAGAGGACTTTGATCACGGGACAAATCATTAACGTTAAGGACATCCGAAACCACACAGACGGAAACTCTGTCGTCGGCAACACTGAAGTCACTCCAGCGTAACATGGCATGTCAAATTACTGATCCGCATAAATTTTCTCAAGTGTCAGAACAACTAACTTGATGTCGATGAGACTCTTACAAATCCTGACATTGACTCGGTTGTGGTGTTCATGGTTGTGCACGGACTGGGATACTGTCAGGGCGATCACGCCTACGCAGGAGGACGATTAGCGTTCCCAACCAAAGGTGGTCTGTGGATGAAGTCGTACTGTCCTCTGCGATAGGAGTGTGAATCATCATCATCATGACATCAATGTTCAACACCGGTGCTTCACTGCCGTACAACCATGAAATATTTGAAAGCCTCATTGAGAAGAAAAGAATAAAGATGGACGGGGAAGGTACTTAGTGCTAGCTTACTACAATCATTCCGAGGTGCCTACGCCTCCAGACACTCATTCAGGCAATCTGGATAGAAACTGACAACAAGATCGCCACTGACATCGGTTGGCAGCCATATCTTGCAGCGTCTCC
>SJOL01005286.1:194107-266824 GCA_004794785.1 Opisthorchis felineus
ATAGATGAACTGATCACACTGCATAGGTTGCGCTGGCTTGGCCACGTGCTCTGTATGCCAGTCGACCGACTTTCTCGAAGGGCTCTTTTCGCACAACCGCGCGAAGGGTGGAAACGAGCCAGAGGAGGCCAAACAATGACTTGTCAGCGAAGTATGAAAGTCATTACCAGCAAGCGCAGCTGCGCTGGGCATTGCCCTTTTCCTGGGTTTGGACCCCGAGACGGGACAAATCAATGGTCAGAAACATTGTCAGACATGGCTCAGTCGCGCCCTCAATGGCGCTCGTGCATGCAAGCTGCTGCCTTTGATGCATAGCTCGCTTGCCAATCTCCCCACTTGAAAGTCCACTGATAACCCTGTATTTACGCATCAATTATATGAGCTCCCGCCTCCAATGCGCAGCTACATACCCCACCTCCCAAAATCATTGGTGAACGAACCTGTGGCAGCTATAACTCCTGTACGACAAGTTCGCGGACGTTACATCTTTTAGTGATAATGATGATGGTGAGTCTTTCAACTTTAGTACCGTTTTCTTTGGCCAAGCTGCTTGCTACCCGATGGCGGAGCGAGGGCTGAGATCCGGTTGGATTGTTTAGTCGTAGGCGGGATCTGTCGATATGCAGATTTTGGTTTCGAATCGCGGACCTTGCGGTCAGTTATTTCGCGCTAGATCCCGTAGGTATCTCGGACTGAATAATGACGTACATTGTTTCCATAGTGTAATGCGGGTGAGTTTTTATCACATCTGAACACACCCTATGGCCTCGGTTCAATGTAGTCATCTGACATAATGATTTCTGTTTTGTATTGTAATCCCTTTGGGGACCACATTAAGTTTGGAACCGCAGTTCATCATGAAGCGACCCAACCAGATCCTCATTCAAGCCATATGTGTTCACGAATTGGATATAAATGGAGCTGTAATTCGCGCGGTATTCCCCCATGCGAATAATATATGTAGGTGAGTCTTCGTTCAAAGGCGAAATTACTCATTTAAACAGAATGGGAAGCGATGGATATCCATCAGACTTTAGGGAACATACGCCTCAATCCCCAAAACCAGCCAGGCCGAGAGTCGACCCAATGGGTATGATGGAGATCTCCTCCCGACAGCACCCATTTGAAGGCATCGGTTGCGTAATTCCCGGCTTCACCGTCTGCAAATAGACAACGCACTAGGGAAACAACTGGTTCGCATGACGTAACCACTTTGTCTACAGGAGTGGTGGAACTGATTGTGGCTGTGTTCGCAATGAGCAAACAATCAGACAGTTGAAGGTTCGGATCGGTGATCATAAATCACACTGTCGGGTTGCTCCAAGAAACATGAGCGAATTAAGCACTCCATGCATTAGCATCCTTGAAGTCACCTTTAATAACATGCTTGTCCTTCAGCAAAATCTTGACGCGTGTGCACAGGAATGCTGTGCAAAATCAGTGGCCATTCACATTACACCGTGCAGCAACGCTGAGTTATCTGTCTTTTGGTCCGGCCTAGTTCGCCACACAAGGGCTGGTCAAGCACGACTGTTCAGTCCCAAGGCTCCGGTACCAAGCATGCACACAACTCCAAGGACATATATGATTTTCACCAGTCACAGCCCACATGGAAACATGCCAATCAGTTTTTGGCCAACCGCGTTGGCAGTGTTTTAATGTCGATCATCTCTTTTTTGATTAAATTTGTCCTTTATTGTCGAAACGTCGGACAGTTGCATTCAATATATTCACTATGTGGTCAATATCATTCGAACTGTGAGGTGAGGTACTGCATCACAACTTCTAAACTCTTGCAGCACCCTCGAACCCATTTCGTAGGTGACTGGTCGAGTAGAAGACACTGTGGTTCATGGTTCACACAAAATCGGCTGTGTCCTTCAGCAATAGAGGGCCCTTCTGTCCGCCTTCGGGTTCACACCGGTACAGGACGTTCATTTGGTTGTATACGCCGATTAACGATTAACATGTGGCGTCACATGATATAGTAGTCCAATGTGACAGGCAAATCCGGAAACGGATGCTAGCCCACCAGCGTATGTATCTGTGTGCATCATTATACTCCCAACGTACAAACATATTACAGTAAGGTCTCTCTTGTATGGTGCATGCCATCTACCCGTTCGGCTTACTACCGCCTCTGAACTCTGATGCATCCGCCAACTCTTGTGTTCCTTAATTTTGGCGTTCGAATTATTGGGACCTGACCTCCCGTTCCTACGAAGGAACACCTTCGACACTGAGCAGAATTGTGCTCTCTTACTTCAGTGGAATGTGGCTGAGGGAAAAACTGAACTGTTTCCTCACAAATTGTTTTTCTACACCGGGTTAATGACATGTATATTGGATTAATATCATGTCGTGTAAGAGACTCAGAATAGACGAGCAAAAGCTTTTGTAGCTTCTAAGGTTCCACCGTGTTTATTTGAGTGCAACCGGCACCCAGATGTACAGGTTATTCGGGATAGGCTAGAGATACATGACTCCAGGTGCGTCCCTACGTTTTAACAGGGAAGTGATTCCGTACCCTTTATAGTTGGGAGGATCGACAGTAAGGCGTCTATGGTAAATAATCAGCCACGAGCAAACAGCGTGGTTCTGGCCTGGTCAGTAAATTTTCCATCGAATTCGCATATGCTCAGTGGATGTGCCATGCCAAAGACCAACATAACTGACTTTCTAAATAAAGTCACTGACTTCGAAACATAAGTTTGGGAGAGATGTAGTAGTGACTCCATTTTATTAGACTTATTACACTTATTACAGGTTGCAATCATTTTCTTCCTAACAGGTGATGTGAACAGCATATGACATCTCACTTGGTTCTTGACTGAATGTGGTGCTTAGCGGCATGCTTGGCCGCAGGGTCACTGGGTCTCCTGAATGGTTCCGCGCCATCCAAAGGGCGAATGAACAGCAGTCGTGGTCACCAGATCTCAGTGGATTGCAGACGCAAACCCATACCTATGAGAACAGCCTGGTAGTTCCGAGCTGCACCGGGCACGCTAATTCAGTCTTCGTTCAAACTAGTTTTAATTCGAAATACCGGATGTCTGCTAATCCTCTGCTTGCTGCGAAGTATATCTGATGATGCGCACAACGAAGCATGGCTTGCCTTGAAGCACGAAATTACTAGGATCCCTAAGACAGGCCACAAGGCTTGGTTATGTAAACATACATTTGGAGTGGAAGTTCCTGCTACCGCAGAGCGTTATTAAATGTTTTTCAGCTTAGTTTCGCAATTAGAATTAGACGGCACCATGTTCGTGAAACCTTCTCCATACAAATGGTATACCTGGATGGGTCCTGTCAACTGCTTACGGAAGCAGGAACGAACCAAGTACTCGATAGAACGAGGCACCTGAGCCAGATGAGTTTCCACTAGTTCTCTTCGAAGTCGGTGGTACGTCGCTTGTAAGAGAACTTTGTTCTCCGCTGTCTGGAGAGATGGTTCTTATTCTAATGAGTCTATCGTAGCCACAATCACCAAAAAAGCCTCGCGCAATGGCTATATTAATTTTCCGGAAATCAGTCTTATCTCTCTTACGGAGAAATTACGGACTTCTTTAATTCCTTTTAGGTTTTGCCAATTCCGTGAGTAATGTACACGAGAAGAGCAAGTGGGATTCCGATTCCACAGATTGTAGAACGCCGCCGGGTGCACCAAAAGCTAACTTTTTTAGTTTTTCTAAATCTAGGAAAAACCTTACATTACAGTGCTAGACTGTAAGAATGTATGCTGAGACGTGGGGTACCCAGCAGTTACGTGGCTGTACTACAGGTCTTAGGTACAGCCGGGCTTCACCGAGAGATGTCATTACCGTCCTTTTTTCGTCAAGCGGAATGCGGCGGCCTTGTTTTTGATGATAGCCTACGCTAATCAGTGGGAGGAATATACTGTTGTTGGTGGGATGGAACTTCTTCCAGGTTACCCAATGCTAGATGTACAGTATGCCGGTGACAACTTTCTAGTGGATAATGTTGTAACCGTTACAGGAATTGTTAGAACCTTTGGTGGACTGTTCTTTTCACTTCCTAAAATGTCTTTGGAAGCTGGCCTACGATCACTCGACGGTGACCAATGGAATGAAATTAAGGGATTGAGTATACGGGCACGAAACTTGACCGATCTGTATTCGGTTTTCGTAGGGTGCTGTTTGCCTGTCGTTGATAGCGTCTGGTGACAGCGCTGAATAAGCAGCGAAAGAGTGCTGGACACATTTATCTCATTCCTAGTGACCTGTATTTCACTACGTCGGCTTCGTCGGTCATAGTGCTTCTTGCGCATGTCAGCACGCACTAGATCGAACTGAAAAGAAGGGTGGTCAATCGACGAAATGGCTTGAAAGTGCTGTATACTTAGAACCGTGGTTAGTGTTGGTTTGTTTCCAGTGTCTCAGTGAGGTGGAAACTAGTCAGCAATAGTTACCTGAATTCGTGGTGTGTTGAAAGCACAATATCCGCTCTGTCTAATAATAAATGAAGTTCACATAGTTGTCATATTACTGGTTTAGATTATCCAAACACGCCTGCTAATACCGAGTCAGACATCCACTTGACAGCGCTTGATACTCTTGTAGGAAAACCTCAATTCCATCTCACATTGGTAAGTTCATTGTGCAGTGTGCTCGTCCCACGTCAATCTCTGGAGGATTTCTGACGTATGTCTTGACATTTGAGGATGTCCAAAGATCCAAATCCTTCAGAACCATTGAAAAGGATGACTCGACCGCAAAATGGAAATGTATTATCAATAGTTTGTGGAGTATTCGATAATGTTTCTGGGAATGTCTGTCGGAGGATCACAGACACCTTCCCGTGTCCGACTAAGTTTTGCGGCTGTCTGAATTCCTTGTTCTGAGTTCGCTGGTGTCGCTTTGGTACGTCGAGAACTTGTGTTATCCTAATTCCTACCATGTGTGGAGTATTTACTTCACAACAGTTTTTTTAATGTTTAGCACTCAGTGGTAGTGGACGTAACCATTCTAGCAATAGTATTTCGGTACCTTTTTCGGTACATGGTTGCCATGCAACCCGAAGGAAGCACGGCGGCTGAGATCTACCAAACTGCCAAACATCGGGCAGGAGAAATCGAGAAACTAGTATTGGGTTTGGATGATAAACCTTTCGTCGATAGCCTCACGCTTTAATAACCGAGCTCCCCTGACAGGCTCACTTAACCGCTCTAATTTCTCGGTAGGTTTTTCAGTTTTTCAAGAAGAAGAAAATGATTTATACACACCAGACAAATGTAGCTGTCTTCATTAGTACAATCGCTTTGTAAGCGCCGTGTTGGTGAACGAAGTTAAGTTGGTAGGTCGGATCGGCCGAGCAGCACCGTTGACATCCAGTCCTACTAGTTCTTAATGATGTCGCAACATTGCTATACCAATCCACGTGACATTCCAATCCGTAGCGGACTGTCGTCCTGGTTCCTTGACTTACCTCCGGACTCCTGTCTAACTTTCTCACCCAAGGGCTTAGGCCTCGTTTCAAATTTCTTTTTGTCCAGAAGGTGAGGGCTCTCGACCCGAGGAGACCTGACTCAAATTCACTCCTGACTTATCGATCGCTACCGTCCTAGTCGGGATGATTAGGAAGCTGAGCGAATTGTTTAATTATCCTTCTACAGATCTAGTTATCCTCTATATAGTCGGTCTAGAAATCCAAGCTTACGATGAAGCACCTATTCCGCCTCATAAATGTCTCTAGTCGGACATTTGCTACGTTTTTGGAAATTTATTTACGTACTTGTTACCCTATTTGGTAAACCCCTTAAAATAAAATAGATTGTCGCCTTTTTCATATAGGATTTTAAACTTTGGCCAAATGGATCCCGGCTGTCTGTTACAAAATCTATTCAATACGAGAGTTTCTTCTAGTCTGACACAAGACTTTGCATTTAACCTATTTACAAGGCACAATCTGTGAGCATACAGTTAATGAACTCTAGTTTTCAACATTCCGCATCATATATATACCACATTTTCTCGTTTACATTATTCTCTCTTAGCCCAAAAGCTTCGGCAAAACGATCCAAAAACAAAAGGAGCGATACAAACAACAAGGTCGACGAGACTTCTGCTAAGAGAGCTAAGAAGGGTGCATCATTTGATGACCTCTTAGATGTATTCAGCAGATCCGGTACCAGTGATGGAGAAGAAGATATTCCAAACGCAGTTCGAGATCGGTCGTAAGTCATAATCAGCTGATCTTATAGATGTGCAAATGATATTTCCTTTATTGGGTCAACTTCTTACCAGTGTAGAACTGAAGTCCACACATGTGAGGGTACACTATGTTCACAGCTCTGTACATAAACAACAAACCTTCGCTGGGCAACGCAGCCAAGAAAAAACCACCCAGCTTGTTACTGAAAGCGAGTAGTGCCATGTCCAGCAAAGCTATCAGCTGCATGAAAAGAAAGTTATAGTGAACACTGGCTGCGAAAGTTCAGTGTTCCTTAGTGACTTGTAAGTTATTACTTAATCCAAAGCGATGGTCGGTCACTGAAGTAGTTTCAGAATGACATCAAAGAACCAACTTGCATCTCCACAGCAGGGGTTCACCGGGATTACACGGCGGCGTTTTTGTCAGGAGAATTTTGGAACTGATTAGGCGACCGTCTAGTATTCCTTTATTTGTCACACTACCTTCATGACTACTTTGCGTAAGACGCGACCATATTTCGCTTTCGGGTCGATTTCGAATGCGCCCAATTTTCTCCTGGGCTTCCGTCCCATCGTGGGACGCCTTGGTGAGTCTTACAATTTATTGTGTTCTGCCATATCACACTGTATTGCGGCCAACTCATGCTTCCATGTTATCATGCTCTTGTCTTGGGTGAACAAGGGATTGGTGGTCGAGGTTTTCTGGTCATTGGAGAAACGCTTGCGGCGTAAACGGAATACGCAGACATTTGGTGAAACATCCTAAGTTGGGGAAATGCCTCTGTGTATCATATATATATATATATATATATATAATTTGCACCACAATTCCTGAAGTTATCCTCCGACAATCATCTATAGCAGTTGACATCTTATCGACATTTTCACCTATCCTCTCACTAGCGCGCAACGCAGTAACCGACATTTGCGAAACGAGCGTTTGAAAAGAACTTTGTTCGTCGGAAATCTGCCCCCAGGCTTGAAGAAAACCGAACTGCGTAAACTTTTCGACAGTGTGATCAAACAGGACAGTGCATCTTTGCAATCCAACTGTCGTGTAGAATCTGTTCGTTTCCGGGGTGTCGTTCCGGTTACAGGCGGTACAGGGAAATTGGCTCGCAAACGGGCTGTTATCCAAGGAGAATTCTCAGGTTAGACTCTATCTGTTTAACTTATACATTTATACGTCAATCTACTTTTTAGCGTACCGTGAGCAGCTAGCCACAACCGAATCTCTGGCGTGTGTTCATCTACATGGAGTAGGAAGCCATGCTATCAGGTGCTACACCTGTCTATCACACCAATCATGTCGAGGACTAGAACTATTTTGTTGTTGTCGGCTGACAACTTTAAGACGTTTGAATTGACTTTCCGTACGTTCTTCTGCACTGCTTATCAAAACGACGTTACACGTAACTTATCTGCCGAATAGTTTGGGCCTGTGGGCTATTACTGTTCGTGGTTACTTTTGACTGTTTGAGTTTAGCGAATTAGACAGGATACAGGATTTTTATCTTCAAGGAAAAATCAGAAGGCGTAAGTTAATTTGAGAGTCCAAATGTGACTCCTGCATCCTCAGGCGAAAGCTGTGTCGCAAACGAACCGATTTAACACTAGCGCCCAGGCGATCCTAAAGAATCTTTAGTTCAACTTACAAATGCGTTGCTTTTACGGTTGTGATAGTCGTCTTGCGGCTTCTCCTGAGTATGGATTCTTGATGATCCTCAAGTTTTGTTTCAGCTAATGAATCTGCTCACAGATTGTGAATACGTCTGGGTCGTTATAATGGAAAACGACCGCAGTCCCGCAGTAACACTGTTAATCGCTTGGCTTTCGTGAAAACTTAATTGTAGGCGGTTGCGGGATCTGTAGAATTCACGCTCATATCACTCTCGTTTGAGCAGTCGTCCCCCTTTCCTGATGCAGTCATTCTGATAGTCCACACCAAAAGGGGGAAGCACTGAATTCGAGTTTCGCCCTCATTAGAGCTCATCAGCAATACATACCCTTGGCCGTGCCGGGGTTTGAACTCGGCGCATCTAACATGCGAGGCGAGCGTGTTATCACTACTCCACCGGCGCACGTTGGACCCATCTGAATTTTCACGTCTGAACGGGCGAACATGTTCACGCTTGAATGGAGTGATTCGTTGGCCCGACGGCTGGGAGGACGACCCAGTGACTGTCCTGGTCGTGCCGAACTACAATGACACCGTGAACCTGATTTGACTGGTAATAATTCTCTGATACAAATGAGCTTCGGGTTTTTCATCCAAAATGAACCTTAGATGAATCTAGGTGTCCGGTAAAAGGATGAGACAATGCGGAATGTTCTACTGCAATAAGGTCAAGGTTTTGTATTCTTCGTTTAGCGTATTGTGGATTCAGCTACATAATCATTCCGCCAGAATCAAATGCATAGTTCTTCCAGCGGTTACTTGATATTTCAAGAAGCATTCGATTTTGCAAAATTGCTCTTTACGTCTGATTCTGCTTCGTTTTCTCACATTGATCTATGCCAGGAGTGTTATTTTTTAGTATAAGCAAGCATAGGTTTTCTGCTTATTTTGGCATAATTTCTTGTAGTCCAAGTGAACAGATCTTGTAAATTTCGGATAATGATGATGACTGGAAAATTCTCATCCTTTTTGAGCATTATACCAATTTTGACGTGCTGGAGGTTTTTTCCCGGAAAAGTCTTCTGAATAAAACACTTCTGTCGTAACTGCTTTGACTTCCACCGGCATTCCCATAAGTAGATACGAAAGTCGAACGTTCGTAGTGCATCATTTGTTTATAACCTTCTTTCTTTATAACCTGTAGCGTTACGTGTCCCTGAGTTCAACTGGAAATTTCGTCGTCCTGTGAAGTAAATTTTCTCGTTGTTCTACTGGCAGCTGTCAAATATGTGAACTATAAGCTGAGCTTGTTGCAAAAATCACTTACACGCTGCACCGCTAACAATGCTTCTGCTTCAAGTAGCCATATCCAAGCGAGTCGCGTTTCTTCAAATATCTCGAAGGTAGCTGAATGTACCCGGTTTTCTAAGACAGACGTTTCACGACTGACTGCGTTTGATGCGCTCACCGAATTTCGTCCCTGTCTTTCTTTCTACAATCAGCTGGCGTCTCTCAGAATATGATCGCCTACGTCGTCCTTACTTCAACTGCTGGTGTTTCAGCCGGTTTATCTTTGAATGGTCACTGGTTGCAGACGAAACCTATTTCTACAGATACGCCGACCGACTATCAGTCGTCAGGCAAGCACATCAGAGTGGATCGTGCACTTAGACATCGTCCCCTGGAACAGTTTAAGCAGTCTGTGTTTCTGGGCAATCTCCCGTTCGATGTGCAGGAGGAAGAAGTGAGTTCGTTGTATTGCTATAATTGCAAGGTTCGCCAAAACCTTACACTATTATGCAACATTGACCTACGCACATGAAGGCTGGTTGCATGTTCGTGCTCGCTTTTGTCCACACATCGTGTTCATTTGGTTGGACAATTCAGTGAGATCATCTTGGTGCGTTATTTTAAAGGCTCCTTTGATAGAATTCCGTTGGTATCTATCCTAGAATTTTGGCGAAGTAGTCCAGGTAGACTGCCCTTGGTAGACAAATACAAGTAATATAACAGGTGGTACAACAGGTGATACAGGTGATATAACAGGTGATTACAAGCTTAGTACGTCTGTGGTTAACTGGATTCTCTAGAATTCAGTGAGCAACCTTAGAAGGCGACGCAAACATGAAGCTTTGCATAATATTCCGGATTTCAGGTGCTACAGATTACGACAATCCATAAATGCACAAGAAATAAATACCATGTCGGAGGTATATTCAGTAAATTTACACTAGTGTCGGCAAAACGACACCAGAACTCAGAAAATCTGTTGTGAATGTACAAACTATAGATTTTATGTGTGATTACACTGACTAGTTTTGACGCTCCCGATCCCCACCGTCTCCTTAAAGGGACCACTTTCGCGCTGTACTTTTAACGTACAATTCCAATTTAATTGCACATTTTACCCACAAATCGATGAAGTTGCCATGGGCTCTCCTCTTGATCCCCTATTGAGTGACCTTTTTATGGGTAAACTGGAGCTTGGTCGATTGAAATGGGAGACTAGACGACTTTTATTGACGGTACGTAGGTGATAGACGCTCTCCTGATCAACATCAACCGAGCACATTCCTCCATTCAGTTCACTTTTGAAACTGAAAGTGACAACGCATACCACTTCTTGGACGTTAAATTAGTCAGACTATCCATGGGTTCACTTCAGAGATCTGTTTACAGAAAGCCGACATGGACGGGACAATACACAAACCTCCCTAGTTTCGTACCGCTGAGGCAGAAACGAACCCTGATTTACACTTGAACGAACCGAGCTAGGCGAATTTGCTCTGCGGACATACTGGATTCTGAAATGAAGCACACTGCTAACGTGCTCCGAGCCAACGGTTATTCAGAGAGATTTATAGCCAAAAATATGGCCGAACACCCTATCCAACCGTATGTCGCGACTATTGTAAAGAAGCCAATCTACTTGAGTCTACCCTATAAGGGCGATCTGTTGGCAGACAGTCAATCGCCGCCTGTTTCACTCCTTACGACGCACGTTTCCGGTTGCAACTCTGCGATCTTGGTTTACAATCAACCCTTTGCTCAACTTGAACCTCAAAGACAAGATGCAAGTTCTTACCCAAGAATATGGTTCTGTTTTCTTTTTCCTGTTATTGTTCAGCGGAATATGTTGGGCGCACGACATGGCAACTTGCTAAGAGAATACGTGAGCACCTCCCTTGCCGGAGCACCACTAGACTCAACGGCCCAGCCAAAAGCCCAACCGAGTCCCACATAATTGATAACGACCACGTGATCAATCTGAACGAGTCGTTTCACCTCATCTACTGAGTACCCAATAGACTGCCAGTATCGATCCAACGGCGTTGCTGGACCACAGCCGAAGCAGTCCCAATACGTTTACGAAGCCCGGTACTGTGTTGCCAAAAACGATTCATACGATCGCTAAGTCTGCCTTGGTCGAGTGACACGTATCGACCGGCCAAGTCGCTCAACAGCCCTCTAGACTGTCTCACAGCATCCAATTAGATGCGACGTGGGGTGCGCCGACAACCAGTTGCTCGTGTCTCCACGTTTTCTAGGTCACTAACCAATCTTAGCTGGTTATTTCATTATTTGACCCTATTTTAACCATTAAATAGGTACTGACCTGACGACGAGATCCCGAAAACACTAATGTTCGTCATTGTGATTTTGTCCAAACCATGGGAACATCCAAGCGAACGTACAAACATATTGTAGCGTTAACTGCATAAGTGAGCTTGTTGCTAGGCCACTCAAGCCAAGAGGCGCCCAACTATCATAACTCAATAAACATACCCCGTGCAGCCAAATTTTTGTCCAACTCACTGCATACAAAACTGACATGTTCACTGAATGTGTTGAAACCATTTGATTAGTTTTGGTCCGGTAGCACCCCAATAGCTTCCAACAGGCAGACGAATAGACAAGCTCAGACATCGCAGCTCAACATCTTTCTAGCATAGGTGCTGGGTCATTATTCGCTTATGTGTCGTTCCACGTAACGGAGGTTGACTGAACAGAAGAAGATACAGATCCGTGAAAACCAAGCTGGGTTCCGTCCTGTAAGAGGATGCACCGATCACATGTTCACCCTCCGAGAGATTCTGGAACAGCGACACTGCTTCCGGCAACCAACAATGATTGTCTTCCTTGACTTGAAAGCTGCCTTTGACTCTGTGGACCGTCAGGCACTTTGGCAGTGTCTATGGAGTAAAGGTGTCCCCCATAAATTCTTGACCCTCCTTAAGGCGCTGTACGCCAACTCCCGCGGGCGTGTGAAGGTCTATGGGAAGCTCTCGCCTGAGTTCACCACATCAAGTGGTATCAAGCAGGGCTGTCCTCTTTCACCTTTCCTCTTCAACTTCGTCATTGATACGATTATGGAAGACTCACTATCAGCCTCCAATGCCTGTGGAGTCGAAGTGCTCCCGGGGCGTTCGCTCACAGATATCGAGTATGCAGATGACATAGCTCTTTTTGCATCTGACACCGTGGTAATGTAAACAATATTAAATAATCTAAATAATTCTGCCTCACGGTTTGACATGCGCTTCACATCTGCAAAGTGTAAAGTGCTATTGCAAGACTGGGTGGGCTCGAACCCTAACCTCGTGCTTGCGGATGAGCCGATTGAGGTAGTAGACAAGTTTGTCTACCTGGGCAGCTGTATCAGTCCCGGTGGTCTCCATCCGGAGTGGGAATGTCAGAGCAGCTTTTGTGAACCTGCATCATCTGTGGCGTAGGCGTGACATCAGCTTATCCATCATGGGTCGAATTTACAATCCTGCGATGCTTTCCATACTACTATACGGATCAGAAACCTGGCCGCTGCGCGCCGAGGATGTCAAAAGACTTTCAGTGTTTGACCATCGATGTCTTCGGAGCATTACCTGAGTCTGGTGGGAACACCGGGTCAGCAATGCTGATGTACGTCGAATGGTTTTCAGAAGGAACAACACACCCACGATAGATGAACTGATCACACTGCATAGGTTGCGCTGGCTTGGCCACGTGCTCTGTATGCCAGTCGACCGACTTTCTCGAAGAGCTCTTTTCGCACAACCGCGCGAAGGGTGGAAACGAGCCAGAGGAGGCCAAACAATGACTTGTCAGCGAAGTATGAAAGTCATTACCAGCAAGCGCAGCTGCGCTGGGCATTGCCCTTTTCCTGGGTTTGGACCCCGAGACGGGACAAATCAATGGTCAGAAACATTGTCAGACATGGCTCAGTCGCGCCCTCAATGGCGCTCGTGCATGCAAGCTGCTGCCTTTGATGCATAGCTCGCTTGCCAATCTCCCCACTTGAAAGTCCACTGATAACCCTGTATTTACGCATCAATTATATGAGCTCCCGCCTCCAATGCGCAGCTACATATCCCACCTCCCAAAATCATTGGTGAACGAAACTGTGGTAGCTATAACCCCTGTACGACAAGTACGCCGTTCTTACAGCTGATAGCGATGATGAAGAGTAAATTCGATATTTGCAGAGGCTGTCGATATTCACGAATGGAAGCCAAATGTGTTAGCAGAAACAGACTTCGCTTTCGTCGGCTTTATAGTGGTAGTGTGCAGAAGATGCATTAGATGCAATGATTTTTCTCCGTTGTGTTTATTATCGAAGTCTTCAGCACACGCCCAATTAGCTACACCAAAGTAAACCTGGCAGAGGGTGCAAAACTGTGCTGTATTTTTCCCTACTCTGACGTACTGGGCCATTTTACGGTTCGCCTCCATTACGTTTTAATGGGATCCATTGACACACGATTGTTGTGTTAAAAATGCTGTGGGTTTGTTAGGTGTTTGCAGTTGGACTCGAGAGTTTTTCGACTGTTTTGGTCCAGCTCTAAATTGAATAGACCCATGAATGCCGTTACTATCTGTGCATACTGAAGTCACTCAAATTCTGGTCTAGCTTTCCTTTACACCTCTTGAGGAAACGCCTGGACACTCCGAGGGTGTTTTCACGCGGTAGGATGGCAAACAAACTTGGTGTTACAGGAGAGTCGACTGAATTCCAGCCGAAACACTCCTCTACAATATCCTTCAACTGAATACGCTGATCGAAGTTCACCCGACGTTTCATTTGATACGGTATGCAATACGTCACAATATATTTTTTGATGCAACGCACTACTCACTGGTTTCACCTCATCTTGGGGTCCATCAGTTGGGCGCAGCAACCTCATGAGTAGGGTGCCGCCAAGAAATATACTGCGATTTAAAAAATCGTTCAGCTGAAGCACCCCTTCGGTGCCTAACTTCCACGCCACCTGAAGGAAGCACGAGGGCTGGGATACTGCCAGGCTGCCCAAGCCTAGAGAGGGGAAGTCGAGAGGCAGAGATCGGGTTCGAACCAAGGAACTTCCGGTCATTAAATTCGCGCTCTAACCACTGAGCCATCTTGCCGCAATATATTGAATATTGTGCCAACTGAAACATCTGACGGCAGCTGTGCAGCACATTCAGTTGAAGGACACCATAAGCGAGAGATTCAGCCGATTTTCCTGTTAACACCAAGTTAATTTACAAACGGGTGCATTTCGCCAGTTGTGTACAGTTTGATGTGCAAGTGGAACATAAGACTGACAGAAAATCGCAACCTTATGATTAGTGTGTTCCACCAAAAAAATGCCTAACTTTATTCATTGTCAGCCGCTCTCATCTAAATCATTACGAAATGATTTTTCGACTCTGCAATCTCAATTAGGAAGCACCAGACGAGATATGTTATCATGATACTGTATCTTGATGTGATAACGACAACTATGGGTAACCTTACGGTTTTCTCGCGTTGTTTCCCCTGTCCTCGGCTTATAGTGCCTTCGACGTAAGATTTATTTATTTATTTATTTACGAAGTGTATTTTGTACATCCAAGGCGAAATTAACATCTGCTAAATCAAGCCAGCAAGAGGTCACTGATATCGCGGGTCGACCATGCTGACGAAGTGAACTATTTTTTACTCGATAGACCAGCGATCAGTCTGGTTAAGAGGCACAACATTTTAGTGGTCTCCGGCTGGAAGTAAGCTAGTTTGGGAATAAGAAATTATCTCCTCTTCGGTTCTAGGGGAAGGTTGCTTCCTCGAGGGGGATGGCGGTGGAATAAATTCCGTGCTCCTATTCGGGGTTTCCTAGAGGGGAGGATTACTGTACCGCACACACCTTTCTTCAGGGAATAAGACTACGCGTTCGTTGCAGTTCAGTACCCGGATACGGTGAATCTTTTAGGGGCAGTACGCTTGGATGCAAGTGCTTGCGTTGGCAAGCAATTTATTGTTAATTATTATTAATAAAAATATAATAATTATATTTTATTATTATTATACTAATAAATATAATATGTAAATAAATAAATAAATATATATATATATACTATATTTATTATACAAAATATTATTAATAATATATAATTATTTATAATTTATATTAATTAATTTAATTAAAGCAATTTTCTTTAATTTGACCGTTGAATAGTATGGCACAAATCGAAATCTCCGATATAGATGGTCAAATATTTTTTACCGTCCACTTGAGGCTAAACATACTTATTTCCGATGCGGAGCATACGAGTTCCGTCCTCACTATCTCAAACACAGTTATCAATGCTGACAGCTGACGTTTGGAAAGTCCAATATTTCGTTATCCAGACATATATGGTGAGTATCATGCTGCTTCAATGTCTCGTTAGCTCATCTTGTTTCCTCTGACACCATCAGGTTTTCCTTTTGCTGGAAGGGTTTCACATCATTTTCTCTACAGAGGCACAATTGTATATAGCGGCAACGTTAACAGCTGGTCTTCCTTACACGATTCTTCACCGTACTTCACGCTCCCGTCGTTGTGTGACTGACAAATAAACTGAGATGCCTGGAATGTGATGCCACACGAATTTCCTGGAGGTCGGCCAGTGGCACTTCCACAGATGATATCGTAATCTGTTCTGTCAGTTGTAGCAATCTTCTGGTTGAATTTGTCTTTGTTTTTTACTCAATAAACAAATCTCTTTTCCGTTCCTATTTATTTCTGACGCTACAGGTGCGAAGTGCCATGTCCAAATTTGGTCCTATTGCAAATGTCAGGTTGATTCGTGACAAGGAAACCGGGGCCGTTAAAGGTTTCGGATTTGTGCAGTATACTGATCCGGCAGCCATCTCTCTAGCTATTCGTTCTTCTGAATCTGTTTCCGTCCGTGGCCGACCAATCCGCATTCAGGAATGGAAAGCAGCTACCAAAAGTGGACGAGCCGAATGGAAACCGAAGCCCCCAAAGGCTGTGTTGCTCCACTCTAGTCCCAGGAATCCAATCAAAAGCACCTCAGAAAAACACTCAGTTGATGCTGATAGTGGTGGGAAGAAGCGCAAGCTATTACAAAGGTTGCGACACGCCGGCCAAGTGAAAGGTGTTACTCTGCCAAGTAACTTGAGGGGTGAACAACGCGAACGTTATTTGCAGAAACGCCTAATCAAAAAACGAAAGCGTCAAATCAGGAGACAACAGCAACAAGCGCAGTCCAAGCCGGTAACTGTCAAAGCGTCTGGAAAAGTCACCAAGAAGACACGAACTGACAAATAATCCCCGCACAGTCTCTCTGTACACATCTTCATCTGATGTATATCTTCTGTACAGACACAACATACTAGACTGTTATTTCAAAGCGATGGAGAGACTTCTGTTTGATGAGTAGATTCTGCTTTTGAACGCTAGATGGTTTGACACGCTTGTAATTAAGATAGCATTGCGACACTCACTTAGGGTAACCGGGTAGCAGCCGTGAAACAACCGAAGAATAAGGATGCTATGAAGAAAGAGCCCAAGAGGATGGTAATTTTAGAAAAAGCATCAGAGGGAGGGTAGAGAGGGGAAATTCACCGGAACCATGAGGCCAAACAACCTTTGGTTGAACTCACCAGAGCGCATCAGTCACAGACCTCAATCGACCGCATGGACTTAAGAAACTGCACTTTTACCACCTAAGGTCATATTGTAACTAGACATATGTCTATCTGACATTAGTCGAACCACAGCCTTGCAGCTTCGGAAATGAACATTGAGTGCATTAGCCCCATAACTATCACGGGTGGTATGTAGATCGCTACACATATTTCCGTGGCTGTGCTTACGAACGAAACTAGGAGCAACAAATATCGGGTAAGCATCCTTCGGCATGTTGGATATTTAATTATAGTTATGGAGCTCCACTAAATAAGTTCAGTAGTGGAGGCAATCGATATAACTTGATGTTCGAGCTCGGTCCATAAAGTGGCTCTGGGGATCAGTGGATACAACTTTCACATTCGGGAAAGTAGATGGTTAAGTATTGTTTTATACAGTATTTCTGAAGGGCCTCGAAAGCAAAGTTCCGCTAAAGGGCATGATGTGGAAGTGCACAATGGCTTGGATCGTAATGAACAACTGAAGCATATAATAGACACGCTTCAAGACCTGTAATTTTGAATTGCAAGTTGTATGAGATGACGGGAAGCCTGTGGACCTTCAGTGACGTAGCCAAATGGGGTGAGCAGCTAGATGTATATTCAGATCACTGTTGAAACGTGCAACTCACTTCCATATGCATATCAACGATGGACGAAGTTTTTATTCAACCTGGGTCTCGTCAACAAGTGCGTGAGGCGAGCAAATTGTGAGAGATATGGGAAGATCTTCACTGATATGACAGCCTGGCCTTTTCTAAGATCTGAGTAATCGGACGCACCTCCATGTCCAGAAGTCCTGATGCCAGTTGTCTGAGTACCTCTGTGCAATCTTTACTGTTGCACATTAATACAGTGGTCCCTCCTGGGGAGGGAGGTCACCTTTCGGATGAGTCGAACAAGTCACTAGTTTAGTGTGACAACCGAATGGACGTTACGCTAAATATCCAGTTTTTAGGAAACCTAATACCTATATCTGTATATTTTATTATTCTTTCTGTTTGATCCTAAACTCCACGTTTGTTTGTGGAATATCAATAGTGGAAGCAAGTCTCAAGATCGGTCTACTTTTACCTATCTTTCGATGTCTCAGCTACTTTTGAGCTGTTTGATTGGCCGTACTCAAACTTATCAACGAAGACTACATTTTCTACGATACAATGGTAAAAAATGTAAGGGACAGTGGTACCTTTGGACGGGGGGTCCCTACTCGGTGGGTGGGAGAACCATCGCGCAGCTGTTTTAGGGGCGGTATATTTTAGTGAGGAAACTTCAGATCAAATAATACATTGGGCATCAAGAGGGGTGATAATTTGAAGTTTTTCGCATAAAAGCAAGGTGCGGACTAAACAGTGTTTTGAGGTCCACAAGAGTGGTCAAATAACAGCCATAAAAGTATGGGAAAAAAGTGCACGAGCTTGAACCTCGGCCGTGTCGCGAAAGGTGAGAGTTTAGTAGTGGTTTGTCGAAAGATGTCAACTCGGTTCCGTCAGACACAGACGTTGTGACTGAGGCATAAAACTGCAACCTTCAGGCGGTGACCATGCTTAAGTGCTGCAATGATCTCGCTTGCCCAACTGAATGGGCCTTCGTTCCACAAGGTGTAATAATGCCAGGAATGACAAAGGGGAACAGTCAGACTAAGAGAAACGACAATCCGTACTACGAGTAATCGTATTACGAGGAGGCCTGGGAGTACAGTCGTCCTGCGGCAGGGGTCTGAAGGCAGTGGGATGTTTCCCTCAGGCGACCAGTATGCCCATATTCATGGAAGCAGCGATACTGTGTTTCCCCGATGAAGGACAGGTTAGAAAACGTCGCCCTACAAATCGCACTGACCGTTAAACGGTTGACCACCAGTGTCAGTGAATTATCCTATGCGGTGCAAAAATGAACCAACTTTACCACAAGCCGGATATACGGCTCCAAAAGCAACTGATGTGCGCGGTAGCATCAGCAGTAAGACATTTATGCCTTATTCCCTGCGCCCTCGGACAAGGTCGTTCCCTTGCAGCCGAACAGGTCAGACTGAGTTATCAGCTCCAACTAGGGTCCCCGCAGTAGAACTCTACGTCTCGCTACCTTGTGAGTCGGAGGCTCCGGGTAGGCTTCGGAACACAACCCTCTCAGTGCCCTGTTGGTAAGGTCTTTCAGTCAAGGGTGAAGGTGTGGCACCTCAACTAAAGCTCCTTCCCCGGCTTGAGAAGCCAAAATTATCGGTTGCCCGCGCAGTTCTTCGTTCACCGATGCCCGTTCGCACCCTAAAAGCAAATGTCGCTGGATCATTTGATTGTCAGTTGTCTGACCGATGTGTCTTATCCCCATTACCTGAGAATTATAGACAAAACAAAACCTCGTACAAACGTAATACACTACTCATAACGTTGCCGAAAACTCTTCAGTAGTGTACTAGTAGTAGTGTACTACGTCTACTCAATGTATCGCGATATCTCGAATATCGTATCAACTGAAACATGAGGTGGCCTGGTGCAGTACATTCAGTTGAGAAGAACATCATAAACGAGAGAATCAGTGGGGTTCCATGTGAGTCTCCCGTCAAAACCAAATTGGTATGCAAATCAATGCATAGATAGAAAATAACACCTTGCTAAATTCACAAGATTCTTCCTACGTAGGAACTTTCAAGGTCTGTAATCCGTGTCGAACTGGCAAACAGGCGGTGCTTACCCAGGCCATATACTCTCCTAAAATTGGCGTGTGCTGTGGACCCAAATGTATCACGTGACTATCAGCCACAGGTGGAGGTCCACAACTCAAGACTGCCGCTCCTAGGTACATAGCTTTATTTGGATCACGCCATAGTGTGGGCACGTCTGACAGTTTGCTTTCCTTCAGCACCTCGCAAGTAGGCAAGAAGCATTCAATCCACCATTTTGGGGGAACTAGCGCGAATCAGCAGTATCGTTCTGAGCTAGCTAAGCTACTGTCTGCAGTAAACCAACATCGTATTGGTAACGAGCACATGGATGAATCATAATATGAAGAAGGAGCTGTGCCAGCGGCGTTCAAAGCTGTCTGTTAGATTTTTGCGATACCATCAAGTGGATATCGTCGAAATCGTTGGTCCATACCAGCAGACAGCGAATGCGACGGTGCACACAAACCCCTCAAAGACCAAACAGTGGCGATCCTGGAACTGAGGAGAACATTGGTAGCTTAGGTTGAAAAGTCTAAGACCGGAAGCTCTGGTGTACAAGGAGATGAAGAAAGCCTTTTCCCGGGAAACACTTATGCTGCGTACAACCTGGTTCTATCGGCTAGGCAAAGGAAAACTAACAGTGAAACAAAAGGTGGAAAATATGACTCAGTAATTCATTCGGAAGAATCCGATTGGAAACATGGGTCGAGCACTTCGAAGAACAGTTTAGCTTACCTCCTTTAACAGCCCCTGGAGAGAACACATGGGGACGAATGGGAAGTAGACCTTAATCACCTGTCGAAAAAGAGAAGACGTACGAAACATCTCTCCTAAAACGTGAGAGGGCACCAGGCCGGACGGTTTGTATCCAGCTCTATTTAGAGAAGACGGAGAATCTCTGACTACTCATCTGAAGTGAAGAAAAAATGCCCGCGAAACGGAGACATCAACAATCATCCCAGTCCTCAAAAAGAGTGCGAAAACCATTGTGATATTAATCTGGTAGCTGTGGCATCAGAGACTCTGGATTCATTCTTTGCAGGTTGAATGAAAACTAAGCTGCGTTCCGTCCCGAAAGAGGATGCATCGATCATTTACTCACCCTCTGGAATATCCACTAAAGCGCTGTACGCTAACCTCCGCGAACGCTTGAAGGTATACTGTGAGTTATCGTCTGAGTTCATTACACTCAAGGTGTTAAGCGAGGCTGTCCTCTTTCTTTCTTTTCTCAACTTCCTCATCGATGTAATCATGGGAGACGCTCTCAGCTTCTAATGCCTGTGGGGTCGAAATCATCCCAGAGGGCTCGCTCACAGATATCGAGTACACAGACCACACAGCTCTCTTTGGATCGGAATGCGTAATGTTAAATAATCTGAATAATTCTGCTCCACTGTTTGGCATGAGCTTCACACCTGCAACGTGTAGAGTGCCGTTGCGAGACTGGATGTGTTGGAACCCGAACCTCATGCTTACGGATCAGCCGATTGACGTAGTAGGCAAATTTATCTACCGGTATAGCTGTGTCAGTCTCAGTGGCTTAGCTAAAGACGATATTCTCACCCGGATCAGGAAGACCAGAGCAGCTTTTGTCAACCTATATCACCTGTGACGCAGGCGTGACATCAGCTTATCTATCAAGAGTCGAGTTTATAATGCTTCGGTGCGCTCCATATCGTTTTATAAATAAGAAACCTGGCCGCTGCGATCCGGGGACGTTAAAAAAACGGTTTGACCATTGATGTCTTCGGAACAATGCGGAGTGTGATGGGAACATCGGATCAGTACTGCTGACATACATGAATGGCTTTTGGAAGAAATAACGCCCTCGATGGATCAACTGATCACACTTCATAGGTTGCGCTGGGTTGGTCACGTGCGCCGTATGCCAGTCGACTGGCTTACTCGGAAAGCCTTTAACGCACAACCATGCGGAGGGTGGAAACGAGCCAGAAGAGATCAAGCGATGACATTGCACAAAGTATGAAAGTTATTACCAACAAACTTGGCTGCGCTGGTCATTGTCGTCTCCCTGGATGAGGATCGCGAGACGGGACACATCAATGGTTGGAGGCATTGGCAGGTACGCCTAGTCGCATGCGTGCATTCAAGTTGCTGCCTTCAATGAGTAGCTATCCACCCTTAACTTCCCATATCAGCGGCAGACGAAACTGTGGCGCCCATAAGCATTAAACACGTACGCGATTTGCAGCCGAAGATGATAACGTCCGTTGAAAAAAGGGTGGATAAGTAAGTCAAGTAGATAGTTTCTTAAGACTGTCACATTATTGCAGTTAAATATGGTGGATAGATCACACTGAGTAGCCCGGTATGGAGTCAGTGTTGAGGTGTATAACCGCACGGTTCCAGATAAACTCGCCTCTTGGTCATTTAGTCGTCTCTTTCAAACAATTTTCGACACAGTGCTGAGCATTTGCAGACCAGAATCTTTATTAAGGAAAAGAACGATAAATGTACACGTACCGTCACTGATGATGATAATGAAGGAGGTGAGGTGTGAATTGAGAATCTCTTTTTACAAAGCCTGAATGTGTTTTAGGTGTAATCCTGTAGGGTTCCGGAGGATTTAGGTACATAGCGTGAGAAAGCACGCAAAAATAATCCGGAGCCAACAGGAAGTCCGTGGCGTCAGCAACCAGGGTAGGTTGACTAATCGTCCTCTGTGAAGACGGAACTGTCCGATGCGTCTTCTTCGTCCATTGTTTCCCACACTGAGTCGCTTTGTGCATTATCTGCGTCATCCTGGTCCATAGGTTGGTTGTCGTCAACCTCCGAGTTGGACACCTGGTCACTGGCACTGCTCCGATGGGCACCGTCGTTCGCCTCGGACCTACGTGCCCGTGCTCGGAGTCTGCGTGACCGCCGATGAGGCACTCGATCCAAAGAGCCCACCGTGGAGTTTGACCAGTCACTGCTCTCTGTGCTACTGCTAGTTCCATCGCTCCCTGAAGATTCGTCCAAAATTTGTGCAAGCTCATCCGCAGTCTCCGCATTCAAAAGCTCGTCGTCATCGTCATCATTGTCTTCATCGTCGTCATCGTCTTCATCCTCACGGGCCTCTTCCTCCTCATTGTCAGGTTCACGTTCACCCTAGAAAGAATCCACGTAGCGGTTAATGTTTACCAAAAAGAAATGTTCGAAACACACCGAAGTCAACCGCAATCAATGAAATTTAGACTTAAAATTAGAAGTTCCAAATTGCGACGAAATAGTTCTATGCTATTCAGTGCTGGATACGGTATGGAGGAAATCTTTCGAATGACTGCTCAGAAAGAGCCTGGGCCAGTCTAGTCCTAACTATAAACAGGCAAGTTCACAGCAGGCTTTGCTATTCGTCTCAGGCATGAAAACAACTCACGCTGCGGAGAAGTGCCAGTTTTCATACTGGGAGTTTAAACCTAAGTATGATGGATGCTGTTCTGCACTGCCAATTATACAGGAAAAATAAATCACAGCCGATCAACCAAGGGCCCAGCGACGGTGATGGGCGGGTCGAACAAAAGATAGACGCGCTGGTTAACTGACGTACCCTCTTCCGGCCAACTGTGTAGATTCGACACTGAGTGATTGGCTCGTTGCTACTATTCTCGCCCACCTTCTCTACCAACGCCAGTGACTGACCAGTCGTATCCAAGGCAAGCTGTTCAATCCTGTGTCGCACGTCCACTGAAGCGATCAGACTATAGTCGAGCGCGTCCACGGTGCGGAACATGTTTTGCATCACCAGCCGTTTATTGCCTAATTCCGCGTATTCCTCATCGTCCCAGCCGAAGGTGCCTGGGATCAACAGAATAAAAAGGCAGCATTCGATGAGTACGAAAGAGAATGTTGGCGCCATCAAGGTAGCACTGTCAACGGGTTGTAGCAGAGGCAAAGTTCATAATAGGTTATTTTAGGTAATCTGAAAACATCAATACATAACATGAAAGAATAGTGGACATTAAGTGATGTAAAGTTGCCACAGTTGGGAAGGATAAAATCAAGAGTAAGTGTATACCACGACGACTCAATCTGTATACCCAAAGACCGATCCCATTTGGTTTAATAACACACATGTGAATTCTCAGGAGAGATGTCACGTAAAGAAATCGACTATGGCAATCAACGGTTAACTGTGGGCGCCTTAAAGAATTGCGGAGATTGGTTCTATTGGATCATATTTTCGACACTTTCGGATGAACTGACAGGCGCGGAATGAAATACAGTAGTCTCTCGGAATAAGTAACCGCAATATGCAATAAGCCCGCAGGAGAAATGATTGTAGTAAATGGAAATGTTTCAGTCATGGGATAGATACTATAGGATAGCAGAACAACAATAAACGACTTATACTAGGCATTTACGCTAAGGCTTATAACGGCCACCAAGCTAGTCCTACCTTTTGATTGCAACTACGTGGGAGGTTATCAGGTTTCAAGTGGAACCGAAAAAAAACAGCAGAGCAAAGCGAAAATGTGTTACTACCTACTTTCTTGTGTTCACAACAGAACGCAAGAAAAACACTAATTCAGTTGTGCCTTTTAACTGCACCACAAGTCCCCATTACCAGGTAGTAACCAGATAAAATGGAGTGAACTTTCCATTAGAAGCTGAACGGCATAAGCCGAATATTTTACTTTCAGTTCAAGGGCGAGTTCTCAAAGACTGGCATTAAATAATGTGATCAACAATAAAACTCTATTTTACTCCAACGGTTTGCGTAGTTTGCTGTGCAAATCACAAAAGGCAACTCGAAAACACTAGTTCGACCACCTTCCGGAAGTCCAGAGGCCTGACTCACCGATATGTAATCCGGCAGAATAGAGCTGTTGAAGTATGCTGTAAGTATACGGTCATGAAAAGGTGAACTATGATACTACATAGGTTTTACTGCATGAGGCAATCAACTATGGTGATTAAAGTATTCGTGTAAATCCATACGGACTTTCTGAGCAGCCTAATGACGTTGCTGTCCACAAAATCGGGTACTGCACGCATCGGATGATATGTCGCTTAGACTTTCGCAACCAATAATGACGCATTCCCTTTTTCGGCTGCTTTTCTATGTCCACAATGTTGAAAAACCCGAGAAGACCATTCTTGACAATCCGAAAAGGTTTAAACAATTTGTGCACCAGCTATATTGGAAGGCAGCAACCGCGGCCGTACTTCGGACACATATTCAGCTCTGTCGAGCCCAGAGATTTTTGCTTCTTTCTGGATCACCGACTGACTGAGGGTTCAAAACTCCCTAGAGTTGTGTGATTCCCAATAAGAATGAAACAGCTGTACAGTACTTCTCGGTTTTTTATTTACATGAAGAGATCTCCACACAAAAGATCCCAAATCTCCTCACACTGCCGACAATCCCACTATGGTTATTTTGCTACAAAATTTCGAAACCGTCAGTACCTCACGTACATAACGTCTGCTCAGCTCTAAGTTCAGCTTCACCTGAATCAGTGGCCTGTGATACTGCCCTTTTGAGTAACAGGGTGAACAGTTAATCCACCAGCTCTGTAACGTTTGTTTTCGACTGTTTACCTCTCAGGACTGGATGAGGGAGGCGGATCTTACGCCGCCTTCAGTTAACGGAACAAGCATCTCTCTCGGAGTTTGTAAAGCGCGTTCCGAGCATGGTGCCTTTAATGCAAAGGGCGATGAGGGACGGGTGTTTAGCTAGCATTCCACCAGAGAGCTGTGTAGAACTTTGTTGCAATGATTCAGTCTGTGAAAGGAGCACCTCTTGCACAGCTCCAGCAACGCGTCATTGGGTTGTTTAGCCACTAATCCTTGATAGCTTGTTTGCATACCAATTGGTGTGAACACGACATTCAACTGGGATTTTCACAAACCTACTGTTTATGGTTGTATTCAGCGAAACAGGCAGCACTGAAGCCGTCACTAAGTTCAGTTATGTCGATACTTAAAATATCGGAGTACGTTTCCTTCGAAGGATACTGATACTGATACTGCGAAGGATATGCAGAATCCGATTTTCTAGGACCAACAAATCAGGAGGTTGATCAGTGACGAGTAATCATCCATTGACGAGGGTAATATACATGAGCCTGAATAACTCCAGTACCAACTGACGTAGATCTGTCTCAACAAACCACACTGCCTGTACTTCAGGAAGAAGTAAACGTCAAATCAGACACTTCTTAATCCGCGGATAATTTGGATGCAACGCCCTCTGAAACGTCGAACCCGTGGAAAAGACTGACCCCGATTGGTCCAACCATTGGTCGAAGTACAAGTTGTTCTGCACTTGGGTCACAAATAACGGTAACAAAAGCGGTATACTAGATAGCCACTAGAACATACCGGCGTAGATCACATCCTGTGTCGCGTTAAATTGGACTTCCAGACGGTCTAGTGCCTGAATCGTGTGCAGAAGTCGCCAAGTACGCACGTCCCATACAGCGGAGCCCACAATGATCTCAAGACCGTTCGGATGGAACACACCGGAGACAATATCCTGCAACTTGTCGATTTTGTGCACTGGTCGACAAAAACCTCCAGGATGAATCGCACTAGTATTTTGATATGAAATGGTTCCGCTGCAGCGAAGATCCCAAACGACACCATCGTTCAAAACAAGCTGATCTGATGGGGAGAATGTGGCCTTGTTGAGCATGTAACCACTCTGTTTCGCCGCAGAGAACAGGTCAGCAATTCTAGCTCCTGTTCCTAAGTCAAAAACCTGTGTAAGAAAATAAAACGGAGTTTAGCGTCAATTATTGGCGGAAACTAGATTAGCGCCCTGACGAATTTCATAGACAGAGAGGTGCAGTATTTCGCTGAAACCAAAATCCGGCGGATAACGTCAACACAAAGGGGATGAAGTAACTGGTGCTGATATTTATGTTAAACCGCCATACTCAGGCGACACATTTATTTCGTTTACCCTAATCCACACGCGGCACCACCAAATACTTCGTACGGACCCATTATGGGACACAGACTACGTGCAGACTCATTGTAGTCCAACTGTTTTTAAGCGGCGATTAGGTTTTAAATGCCAACAGGTGGACAAATGCGCGTGAATGCTAAGGTACAAACCCAGTGTGACGTTTATCGTCTAGATGGTGAGGAGCGCACTCCACAAAGCCTGTGTTATCGATCACCGCAACGATCAAGCCATAGGATCCTGAGATGTACGACCAAACTGGACCGTCGGGCGTGCGTTAGTCCATAGTTTGCGGCCCCAAACAAGTAATAGACTGATTATACCGCCTCGTTCGTAAGGTGATTAAAAGGTGAGCGAGCGAAATGGTTCCTAGGTTTCGAAATGAGGACAGCTCTAGGACCCTGACTATCGAATAATGATGACACATCACAAATGATGGCAATGAAATCCATATAACTATACGAAAGCCTCTAAGAATAGGCTCAAGAAATCCTTGGTGACCGGTAATGAATAAAAATAGTAGCTCATTCAACTACGGGATCTTTTTAACATTTGGAGGGCGCCAATACTCACATACAGCAAGGTTACCTGCCCCCAGATAGTAAAGACCGAGGAGTTCGAAGTGAAATAGCAACTGCAGGCTTTTAAATGGGACATTCCCGTCTTATACACCGAACTATCGTTCAGTTGCTTGAAGGGGATGTTGGGAATTCCGGAAGACAAGACTTCCTCTTACGTAAATGGGCCATGCAACAAAAATAAAGGCTGAATTCTTCCAGTCAACACACTTGGCCTTGTACATATGCAATGACATACCTTAGCCATTTTTCCATAGGTGGCAACCAAGCGGTCCTGAGCTCCGGTGTTGCTGAATTCCGCATGACGAGCTTCTGCTACATGGAAACTGAAAAGACGGAGGAAAATACAGCTTTATTACGAGATTGTTGATGTGGCTTAAGGAGGGGACCTCCTATGGAAATGACCTATCGTTTAAATTGCCAAAAACATCAGCAAAATATTACGAAGTTTTGGCAAAACGCCAGATTCATTGTTATATTCTAAAAGTACGTACACGAAGTCTTCACCGACAGCTTCCCATGGACTATTGTTCGATGAGCCACTGCCCACTGAGGACCGTAGGCGAGCAACGACTGTGGCAGGTTCGCCCCACTCTGAGCAGACGAGAAGCCGTTCGCCATCCCGTGTATGGGATAATCGCTGGATAGAGGAGGTTTGAACGTGGAACAGTTCTATAGGCATGCCATCTTCTTCCACATTGACCCAAGCGATCGCGCCGGAAGTAGCACCAAGGAAGAGGCCGTCGTCTGTGAGCTACAGAGGATGAGTTAGAGGGGCAATAGAAGACAGAAGAGTGGAAGCGGTCGGAACAATACGCATTTCTTATTAGTTTTTATTGTTATTAGCAACGAAATCCAAAAAAGGGTGAAAAGTACAAAAGACTTCCCTTAGTTACAAACAAGAAAACGGCCCAACCAGAATGACGTTTCAAATTGCGCAAAACGTCCCCGTACCGGGATTTCCACTAAGTAAGTCACGATAAATAAGGTAGCTCTGAGTAACAGCTTAAAGACTGCAGTAGACGAATAGCGCATTACAGTAGCGGATACAACACCTTGACTCGAGAAACGAACTGCAACATAAGGTCAAAAGTACCAGTTGTCCCGAGCTCAGTTGGCTATATTTCCAGTGCAACAAAAGAACTCGAACTCAGGGTGCTCTTACCGCTCCGCTCACATAAGCACTAGAGAGTTAGTTGTTCATTAATATTCACGTGAGTTGCGCTTGATATTTAGGCATGACTTATGCCAAGTATGACCAATTCCTCACTGTGAAAACTAGATCCAATGGTGCGGGAAATACAAAAAATTGACTTTACTCCGGCTTCCACGACATTGAGCACATCCACAAGTATTGTTTCAGCCGACATACTTGTCGAAGTTCATTACCAATGCCCAAAATTGACCGAGAAAATTATGACTAGTTTACCTGACCGGACATGGAGAATTTGAGTAGGGGCACTTCAAGGTTTGCCGTTTGACTGAAGGATAGTTCAAGTGCTCACGCCCTTGATGCGAAATATAGTCACCGAGAAGTGACGTCACAATATAGCAGTCACAACTTTCTAACCAAAGGTCAGTTATTCTCGATCACTATACTGTCCAATGACATAATGAAGAGAAAATGATGTCACCGGCAACGTACTGCCACCGTTACGTAAGTTACATGCGCAACTGGATATTGCCGCAACCCCTAACTTACATCCTTGGAGCGAAACCACCCAAACATTTAGGAAATCCTGTCGCACCTGGTAACCTAACTCATTGGATTGATGAAATCGGCTATTTTTTGGTAGTTATCAGACCGTTCATTTCGCATTTTCACGGACGGACGGAAAAGTTCATACAAGCGATTACTTCAGCTAAATCGCGAATTTATCAATTCTAATAGAGGGCAACATGAAACAGGCAAGAACGAACTTCACGCCCACCTAGATTGACCTCAACTTATATGTCCATTCGCGTAACAGGGACCATTGTCATTGATATAAGCCAGAACCGGCCATGGGCCCACGTGTTTTTTTCAGTGATCAACACATTCAAACACGTAACCAATCAACAGTCATGATAGACTATGTTCGATGCGAATCAGTGTAATTCGCCGACGTATTCACAGGTTTGGTACCTATTTGACACAAAAGCCATAAGCTAAGCCCAAACATCACCCTAACCAACTAAGCTCCTTCAATGCCACTCAATCCGCTAATAGGCAACTCTAAGGCTGGAATAATTCAGGATTCAACATCGACTATTCGGCTTGGGTTATGTCGGGCTGGTAGATATCAGACCAACGGGGGACGAAAACTCGGCAACGTGTTGTTGAGCAAAAGATCACGGTAAACTTCACCTGATACTATTAAGGTGGAAGAGTTGTCTTCAGACTGCTCAAGATCGAGAACCAGAATAATAGCAAAGCAGAAGACATCACTTGGTGAACGAGAAAAAGAAGCCAGTAGAAACGGCACAAACCACGAGTGTCCAATTCCGACATGAACCGCGAAGGGTACACGGCGCCAGGACGCAAACGGACGGAACAAGGTTTTTAGAGGTGGGGGTCAAAAAGGTTCATAAGCCGGAAGGTAGACGAATAGTCGGAATTGCTAGTAGGCTCCGAAAGGAACTATCACAACATGGGCGACAACAATGTATGGCAAGCAAATAACCAAGTAGCTATAGACATAGGGGACTGAAACACTTACCGAGAAACAACAGGCGGTCAGAAGATCGTCCTCAGCTTCACGGATTACTGCTGTGGGCTGGAACCGCCGATGTAAAAAGTGCCGGTCCTCTTTTCGTGAAGGACGTAACCTGAGTGAGCCATAAAGAGATTCTCTTAATGAAAAGCGCTGGCAGCAATTGGTCTGTTTGTTCGGTCGAGGTTCGGGACATCGATGAGGGTGATACAGTGAAAATTTGGGACACACGGATACCGGGTGTGGGCACTGGGCGTGTTGGTGGAGCAAGAACGACTCGACGACTTTTGACAGGGTCATTTCAGGAACGGGCTGATTCGAAACCGGCTTCAAGTAGAGGTTGGGTATACTGGGCCGTTCGAATCTATCCCGGTAGGGCTGAGGAAATTAGGAAAAAGAACACTATATCCAATCTTATCCAACATTGTGTCAAATACGCAAACTGTGAACGAACGTATTAGGACAGAGTAAGCTTATTGACGAGGCTAGATAGCTCTGGACCCATAAAATACACAAAAGCAAAGGATGCTCACTCACACTACGCAAGGATGATTCTGGAAAGAATGAATCTAGTGGAAGAAACGAGAAATTAGTGTGTGACCACATGAACTCGTGTGGCAAATGCGTCGAGTCAATATCGGGCGTAACACAATTATCTGTGACACGTGCTACGCTTAGTCGGCCTTCTTGGTAAGCACTGTCTGAAGAACATCAGGATGTTGAAGAAAAGAACTGACAGCATCCGAACACGGGGAATGAATGCAGACAGTCTGGTGGTTAGGAGAAGTTCTAATCTGGGCTAGAGGCTGGTTCTGTCAACCTTCAAACGCGAGCAGCATCCACCGTCCTAGAACACTGAATAGTTAGCCGCCAACTGTTCCCCTACCCAAAACGTGCCCGTGTAGATAATCAGCCAATAGGTATACTCCCTGGTCCGGATAGTACTTTCATTTTGTTCTGTATCTGTGCTCCAGAACTCTCTCCAATTAAACCTCCCATTTTCCCACCTTCTGTTGGGGTTGGACCTGATCGGAGAAGTTCTCGCATACTCCCCAGCCTCAAGGGGGTTTCATCATCCGATCCCAATTACTAACGTCCTACCCCTATTATTTTTCCTTTGCCCAAACTTCTAAAGCCAATCCGGTCCAACAACTCCTATGCGAACTGGTAGACAAGAGACTCCTCAGGTATTACCACTATGGGTTAAGGTGACAGCGCTGTGCCGGTAACTAACTGGCATACGTAACACATGTACAGTCATCTGCTACGGAAACCTTAGGTGAAACCGAACTGGTATGACTTAGCGTGTCGCAGACTTTCGGTCGAGTATGACAACATGAGTTGATCGCTGATCAGTAAGTATAAGGAATACAACCTGATTTGACGAACTACATTGGGAACTTTCTGACACGCCACTCGATTCAGGTACGCGTTGACACGACTCCGTCGCAGCAAATGGATTCTATTCCATTTCCTTATCACCGATATTCTTCCTCCAGTTTATGGTCACATCCATGGATTTGAAGATGATGCAACCCTCCAAATCTTGAACAATAATTAGTCTTGGAGATCTACCTCACGCTGTAGTCGCGATGACCGTTTCCTTATCATGAATGCCGATCATACAAACATTCATGTTTGAGTTTCGCTGAACACAGTTACATTCAGTCGTACCAAAATCCACATGTTTCCCACTCCCTCTGCCGTCATTCCGATACGACCCCTTATCTAGTCAACTGCTCCCATCGAGGGTTATCCTTTTAGAACCTTGTCATTGGTCCCTATGTATGCAAATGATTGCAACGCGAGAAGCTAGAAACTTCCGTTACGTTTTAGGCTGTTGAATTCCCACCGAATTCCCTCATAAAGAGACTGGACCTTACCGTGATGTGACGGGTTGTGTGCCTCGGTGACCGACTGAGCTATACTGAGTGGTTTACGTGCGACACACACAGTCTTTCATAAAAGGTTGAACAACGGTTAGAAGTCGGACCAACAAAGTCTCCTGATCCTACTAGGTGGAGGTTGGGAAATATATGGCGACTTGTTCCCTGAAAATTGTATTGCACTTGCATTTTCCGTCAAAAACCGTTGCCTTGCGGTCAGGCTTTATAGCAGAAGGCATTGGTCGAAGACCATAGTCGTCCTCGTGTTAAGGTGTGGGCGCCCTGGCAGTATCCAAGCTCACGTACAACCACGACAAGCACAACTAACAATACTCCACTGCCACATCGACCGTCGCGTGCCACCAGCCGGGTCACATTCTTGACGCATACAGCAGGGTGGTTAAGCGAAAACATGCTACGGCTGACGCCTCCTTAAACACTTTCATGTACTCCCACTTCCACCAATCTGAACACTCTCCACAGATTCAAGCACTAGGACTGACCGCTTTGATCTATACGCATCACACACAGCTGCATCGTCCGATTTCAGTAACAACCGTAAACACTTCGCATTCCACCTTCAAGCCCTGAAAGCCAATCTACTTTGGCTACGTTTAATGTTCGCAAAATGAAGCAAGCTCTCGCTCATACGCTGGATTGCCTCTGCATTGATGTATACTGTAAACTGTAAACAAAGATCCATGACGCGAGTACCGTAATTGAACTGAATGCCCTCTCGCTATCTCCCAACTTCCCGCTGCGCACATGGTGCATGGATTGCCAACATTTGAGAAAGGATCTCCAGAAAGTGAGATCATTGCATACTGTTTGTTGAGTCTGCTTACGCTCCAACTGACTGTAACTCTAAATCTGTCGAAGACAGTTTCCATGATGCTGTAGATGCTCAGACATCGTTGTAGTTGTTGGTGACAGCAACGATCAGGTAGATAGACCAATCGCTGCCGAGGCCCGATTGGGTGGTCGTCTAGGGTTGGATACGAGACGCACGGACAATGAAGATCACCTGCTTCAGATGTGTGCCGATCACAGACTGTTCCTAAGCAGTACCAATTTCCGGAACAGAGGAAATCGCTTGACAACGCGGTGGCCACTAACGAACTATTTCCGAATAAGAAAAGATCACATCGCCATCAGTTACTGGTGGCGAAGGTCGATCACTGCCTGCCGCTCCTTCTGGAATACCAGCGTGGACTCCGACCGTGCGCTTGTCCGCTGCTGCTTTTCACTGCGCTTTTCAGGTCTACGCAAAATGCACACCCCTTGCTTGGCCACTGCGAAGCTAGTAGACTTCGAAATCACACGAACCTATCACAGCTGGCTCCTTGATCGCCTACCGGCTGGTCCGATGTCGGATAATAACGGCCACTGGGAACAGACATCCAAAACGCTACCCAAAGCCGGCACTTCTGCGTGCGATGCGACCCGGACAACATCATCTCTGCTAGGACCGTGGCTTTGCTGGATGCTCGGTGACAGATTCCTCGTGGTCACAACCACAACTCAGTCCGACGCATTTTCTGACGCCAGGTGAAGCTGAGTGTCCGTACAGACCAAGAACCTCGGTGGGTCTGAAAGGCCAAAGAAATGCAAGATGCGAAGAATGCTGGTTACGTTTGTAGGCTGTTCCACTGCGCTCGTTCGACTGGTCATCGGAAGCCTCTTGTCAGCGAAGCTATCAGAGGCCAAGACGGTTCTCAGATATCCAGCAAAGGGCAGTGTTAGGACCGTTGGGCACACTACTTCGAACAATAGCTCAGAGGGCCATCTGCTGCCCCCAGTCCGGACTGCCGGTCTTCAACGGAAAGGTGGACTGCGAGTATGGAACTCTCTTTACCCTCAGAAGTGTTCGAATGTATAACTCTACTCAAACGTCATCGTGCACTTTGCCCTGACGACCTCCCATCGGATCTGCTCAAGGATGATAGTGAAGTCCTCGGTCAGTGCCTGTCTGGCCTATTTGTGCCCAACTGGGAGAAAGAGACCGTTCAAGATAACTGAGGTGAGTCGATAACAGTGCCCATTTTCAGGAAGGATACTCGCATTGAATGGTAACCACAGAGGTGTCAGTTTGACTCCGTTGAAATAAGGCTTCTGGCCTCACTGATTCTTCGTCGTTTTGTGGCGGCACGCGAGTCCTTGACCCGTGAACATCAAGTGGCATTTCGACTGGGTACATGTTGCGTCGACTACATCTTCACATTCCGTCAGGTGTTCGATTTACGCCATACCTACAGGCGACCCACAATCTTGGTTTTCCTCGATAGAAAAAGGGTGCGTTTGATTTTTTCAACCGGTCAGTGTTGTTGGGCAATTGTTCAGCCGGGGATCTGCCAGAAGTTTGTGAACATAATCCGGTTCCTATACTTCTGGGCGTGTGGTAGTGTATGGTTCGCGCTCTAAAAGCTTCCATACAAATTGCTGTCTGACACGTATGCCCACTCTCTCCGCTCTTGTTCAACTTCGTCATTTAAAAAATAATGAGGCGAACACTGGAATGTCTTCAATACCCCGATGTGAAATCGTTGCTGGTGAGAACCCTGTTGATCTGGACCAAGCTGACGATATCATCCTCATCTTTAAGGACGGACGCGAAGCGCAAGCCCTTTCGAATAGACTGACAAACGTTATGACATCTTCCGGCATACGTCTTGCACCTTCAAACTGCAAATTCATGCTTCAGAACGTGCAGTCTCTGAAAATACTCCTTACAATTCAGGAGAATCATTGGAGGTTGTGGAGGACTTTACGTATCTCGGCAGTTGTACTAGTTCTGACGGAGGTATGTCTGATGAGGTCAGTGCACGAATCCCAAGGGCCAAAATCACGTTTGCTTATTTGCATCACTTGTGGCATAAAAAAGCATATCACTGGGTCTTAAGGGTCGCGTGTACCAATCTACAGTAAAGAAGACTGTCGTTGTACGGTTGCGAAACTTGGTCTCTGCCGACAGATTATGTGAGACATCTTCAGGATTTTCACCTTCGGTGTCAGAAGTGTGGCTGTGTCATATGGCTTTAACGAATTCCTAACGAGGTGATTAGAAAACCGTTATTTGGTTGTGCGGCAGGTACTTCAATCGCGGAAAACATCCAGCACCATCAACTTCGGTGGCTCGGACATGTGATATGCATGCCGAGATATCGTCTACCGAGACGAGTGTCGTTCTCCGTGCCTTCTACAGAATGGCGGAAACCGCGAGGTGTCTGTGAATATGCTCTTCAAAAATAAACGATAAAATGAAGATCTTATTAGCGCTGCAATGAAGAAGTGGCACACTTCGCGGGTGGAGAATGTTTGCCAATACCTTCAGTACAGCAGGCTGACATAATAGTCGCACTTATTCCTACCTTATGCTATCCAGTTATCCGCTAATGAGTTCCATTGTTGATCGGTCGCTACCAGGAACTGCTATAGGTGTGGGTAGTTGACAAGTTTGATGGTTGCTAATAGCAGATGAGCACAGACAAACTAGAACCCAATCCGAACAAGAAGAGCTGTGTAGACTGACATCGTTGACATGAGAACTTAATGGTGTGAAAGCCGTTCAATGTGGTGATGGAGATAATCTGAAAAAAGGGTAAAGAAACACAAGAATGCATCTCGGATAAGAGTAGGACTGAAATGAGAGACAAATTTTCGGTGTGCAGTAATAGGCCACCCAGAAGAATTCTGCCCTATCCTGCAAACAATCCGTGATGGTAGAAGACACCAGCCCGGCAGGCATGAACCCTAAATTGAGGACATCCACTTGTATTTATGGCGTACAGAAAAGAAACTCACCTTCGGTGTTTGAGTTGTGGGAACTGGTGTTCGCAGTTTCACGAGGCGTAGACTCGGTGTGGGCGGTGGTTGGTCAGCAACACTATCACCAGACGGTCCGGTCAGCTCTGAAGCAGAGTTAACAACTTCTGGTGCACTTAAACTGGTATCAAACGCCTGAGAGTTTGATCCACTGCCACCAAGGTCGGATGCTACACAACCAGGTGTAGGCTGATAGGGAGGAGTTTCGCCAGGCGGTCTATTAAAATCATCGTACAGTGGAAGCTGGGAAGGTGCGGGGTGCACCACTTTGATATTGGCTTCCTGCTGAAGGACGGTCGCTGTTCGGTGGAGTCCTATTTGTAGAGATGGAAACATCACTCACCTCAGTACAAGATGGAAAACAGCATGGTGTAAAGTTAAGAAATGGCTTCTGAGGTCCCCCCTACCACTCGAGTGCGTCAGTCTTACTTTTTACCCACAAAAAGTATACAATAGCACAGTGTAAAGAGAATGACGAGCGAAGCTGTCGGTGATCCAGCCTACGTGAAACCTATCAGGTCTATGCAAGTGAACATCTTGCAAGACCTTGGTACCCTGCTCAAAGAATTTCTTGGACCCTGTTGCACTATACTAACGACGGGATTGCAGTTAGCTCAGCTATCATGTATGGCTTAAGCACAGTTTCGTAACCTGTATAAACTGATAAATAATAAAACATGCGTATTCCTATGCAACTCATGATTCTTCAAATGCGGCGAACGAAAACTATATGCACTCTGTAATGGGCCAATACCCACCGAGAATGGATGTAAACCAGAGAATAATCGATAACGCCAACTTTTTTTTCATGTTCAGCCGTTAGACAGTTTAGCCCATCTAACCATGGTTTACATGCATCGACCTTGGTGTGATTCATTTAGGAAGCCGTTTAACGTGGACTGATATCTTCCCACCGACCACTCACTTCAACCGATGGATGCATACTGCAGCCCAGTAGTGTGAAATACGTTGTACGATAGACCAACCAGCCATCAGGAAATAACGACATACGAAGCCATAACGATAGATACATGAATGCCAAATAAGGGTTTTTACCGGGCAGTAATAAGAACTGTACCGTAGCCGACTACACCAAGAGCTGGCTAGTAGGATCAACTGCCCAGATTCCGCACCATGTCTTAGTTAGTGATTTTTACCTTTATTTGATCACCTGCAACTTCGGGTCACACTTGTATGCGGGTTGTTGCCCCTGCTAGGATACATCAGAGATTACTTGGGGAAGATGGAGCCGGATAATACGTTTACCACTGAATCCAACGTTTATGACACGACATCTGAGGTACCTATCCAGATCAAAACAGCTAAGGGGGCATTTCAGACCACCTCAAATACGTCTAATCGGAATAGGATGACTCTGAAACGTCCAATTGAGTCTACTAGAAAACTGCTCTCAGTTTGAACAATTTACAACTTCTCCAGAAATACAAAAATCTAACACACACCCAGTAATTAATTAGGAAGCCTGATAGTCTCTATCTCGTGACCGAGATTGTTACACTAAAGTTAAGGGACGCAGTTATCGAGGCACAAAATAGGAACTATAGGTCATTGGTTCTGTCTTATGAAACTTTCAAACTACCCGTAGACTGAATAGGAAGCGCACAATTGAAGCAACCCTGAAATGGAACCTATGGATTCAGGTTTATCGACGGATATGTGGACGACTAGTGTGCAATAAATCCTCGGTAGTTGGCCTCTATCGGTTCAGTCCCATCTTCAATGTACCGAGGGAGGTTGCTTCAAGCTGCTAAGGGAGATACAGAGGAGCACAGAAAAGCAATTACGTGATGCAAAGGTGGAAGAATGTTTTTCTCGACCGAATTGCAAATAGGCTTTTGCTACGTAAAACTTGCAGCTGTCATTTCGGGCGAAAATCTACCATTTCGAGTTACCATGAAACGTCTCATTATGGATTTCGAACAGTCAGCTCAACCACCTGAAGATACTTAAGTCCATTGAAGTAAAGGTACAGCAAAAGCAAAATCCAGAAATATGTGCGAACAGAATCTGAGCGGCTATGGCAAGGTTGTAAGTCAGTTGTAGGACAGTGAGCTTGAACATACTTCTTGGAATCTTAAAGGTTACATCAAACCTTTCTTCTAGAAGGCACTTGAAATCACCTTGTCCTAAGTGGGGAATTCAGCAGCTATTGCGATATACCATTGGCTTTGAAATGCAAGATCCTTCAGGTGAGGTACTACGACCGTTCACGCAATCGTTTAAAAGGAAGACGCTTGAGAAAGTATATTCGCATCACACATAGATATAGTTGTTCTTGACATGTGTTCCGAGGAAAATCGGTCTGGACCCGGGATGTGCAGTAGGGAATCACTAGCCAAAAATCACGTGAGTGATCCCTTAGCCCACCTGATCGGCCACAGAAAACGATGGACATTGAGCCTTCGGGAGAACAAACGTACGTTTCCCAAAAATCTGAAGGGTTTCAGAAGACACTATGGCACACTAAATGCCACAACAAACTCGATAATGTGTGACTGTCCAGGTACCCTGAGACGGCCCTTCAAGACTGCTAACCATATTTGAGAATGTCATTAAAGTACCTTTCGATTGCAAGTGTCGGTATATGAGTTCCAACAATTCTTCCTGATCCCACTGGATACGCGTCTTTGCCACAATTTCTGCTCGTCGGACACGCTCTAAAGACATATCACCCGATAGGAGGCCATCAGAAAGAGTGCCGACAACCAATCGTATAAGCATTGTTGCGTATCGGCAAAACTCGGCGTGTTGGGTCAGTCGATCAGGTAGTACCGGTTCTTTCATCAACACTAGAAGCAGAAATATAGATAGAACAAAGTTAGTGGCATGTGTTCACGTTAGATTATCGGGCGTTCGACTGGCACCGGAACGCGTTTGGATTAACAGATGATGAGCTGAACTGTTACAAGCGAAGCAATCAGAAGTCACTACTTACGTTGGAGGAGAGCCTTTGTGAATAATGGCATTTTCGCAAGCATGCTTCTAACGTCCTCCGACCTGGCCAGTCCAACCAGTCCTCGGCAAGCTAGCGTTCGAACACTATCCGCATCGGATATGGGCTGTTTGGTTTCCAAATGGAACAACAAAGCCATGATTCCATGCTGACGTCGAACAATGTTCCACAAATGGGCTTGGCGATATAATAACTGAGTAGATTTGTGTCGGCCCATTGGGGAGGGCATGCCGGACTCCGAAAATGTGTTCGTGCTGTGAGAGGAACCACCTGGACTTTGGGATCGCGGCTGTACTAACGGAGAGGACGGAGTAGGGGACGTCGTGTCGGTAGGCACGAATAAGGGCTGGACAATCCCCTCATCTAGGCGACGTTTACGTGCTGAGCGTGCTACAGTGTTTGTCGTCAGCCGGTTGGGCATCTAGAAACGGGAGAGCATGGCAAATGAGTCGGTAGGTACATCAAAACCAGACAGTGTAACTGCTGGAACATTTTAGAACTAAAGTTTACAAAAGTTTGCAGCCCACGGGCACCGGGTGTGCAATTATCTTTTCCTCAAATTATACCAGTGTCCTTGATTCCGATCCACTTCCCATAAAATTGACAATCAGAGGATTTACTCGTAAGAAATACAACTTTATATTACGGTCCGCAAGTGATAGAGATTAATTCGTTCTGTTAAATCAACATCTGCCGATACCTGGTATGTATTGGCAGTTTAATCAAGTATTGTGTGGGGAAAAACTGAATCATAAAAGCTCACTGAATCAGCCGGAAGCGAATTTATGCCCGACCGATGAATCCACAAGTTTGGTAGCGTTCAGTGCAGGCAGACTAGATCTTCGACAAAACAGGCTCTTTAGCCACTTTGAGGGGTAGTGATAACGTAAAATTCTGGTTATGCTGATGTGTATGAATACCAAAGCCACGGGTCATGAGAGAAGTTCGTGTGCCTCTTGTAAAGAATGACAAATTGAAATAAGACCTGTCAACAAAAATAAACTGATGGAGCAATAAACAACCGACAATATCTGCGGGCTAACTGTACCGATTTAAATCTACTCTGACGAGATGTTGATGAGGGATGTTACGTTACTTCGGCCAGTCATTCTTACAGAACCATTCGTATCCTAAAAGCGAAAAGTCAATGGTCAGTTAACAGTGTGAATCTATAGCCATAGCACAGCATAACCGGGCTGGTTACTAGATAGTGCAAAAGTACGAAACTAGTATGTTCAATCTAATACGACCTTTCCTCTGTGATTCTTGATCGAATAAACTCGGCTCATCTACAAAACCGAGTAAATAAACCCCAAAAGTAGAGGGACTGTGTTCGGCCACGTCTCAGGGGAGTGGCCTCTCCTCGAAGTGGATTCAAAACAAGGTTGCGAGTGGCAGCTAACGTTGTTGTGAACTCTAAAAGCTGCTACCTCATTTTGATTGCTTACAAAGTTTGTTCAGTGAGAAAATCAATCACTTAAACGGCTCGCAAACTTATGATCATAACACAGTAAAGTAGGTTAAATAGACCATAATATTACACTTATCTTGCCATTGAACCCACCCAACAGCTGTCAGACTACATGCACACTACAGGCTATTGACTTATTTTCAGAATACTGTTCGGCCTTGAACGTGTTCTTCATCCGTCCAGAACGAAGACATGCAAACTGATGATCATGCGCCACATTACAGTCATAAAAGAAATCAATGAAATGTTTGGGCCGCGACGCGTAGAATTACTCTGCAATCGCATGAGAAAACGGCGACAAATGGAACTTAGCACAGTGTCGGATCATGCCAAGATGCGTAAGATAGGAGGTATATACGCAATAGAGATGTTGGTGTTTGTCACTGGGAGAGTATAGTTGCTGCTGTCAGTAACTGCTTCCGAAGCTAGACGGTCTTTATTCAAACCAACCAACGGGTACTATCATTCTGCACTCACGGGGTCAAGTAGAAGAGGTCAGTAAACGGGATAGTGAGGGAAAGCAAGTCTGGATACACTCGAGGCCATAGATGTCACCATGCGAGGAATCAAGTTTAAGTGCTCAAATGCTTTTCCAACATTCCCATTTCCTTTCCGCAGTTCACAGAGATGGTTAAATAAATAGTGGGGTAACAAAGTAGCGGTATTTAGCGTTTTTTGGTGAGTTTGTTATTTATAAGCAATGATACTGAAGAAAACTGGAACTTTACTGAGACTCCGAACCAATACTGCTTTGCGGTTTTGCTGAGAGTCCTGTGGCAGACTTGATAACTTGAGAGCAAACAACTCCTGATTCTACTCGACTATTCTGACGGAGATCAGCCCCATAGACGGGAAGTTGCATTTGGAGAAAATGCTGCTATGGTAACCAAGTTCTCGTATTATCACTGGAGCCTTGCAACAGATAGCGCGAGAGACTATGGTGCGACTGTTGAACGTCGACCAAATGCATCGGCGATTCATCACATTGGAAACTAACCTTGAATGAGGGCGAGCACAGATAACTTGGACCTCGAAATTGTCCTGGGGGCGAAGATGTACCCAAACCGACTGCAGAATGCAAGGAAGAAAATTGAGCAAGTACTCGAGTAGCCGGGATTGGGTTATCTGGATGTTCATGTTCGGTAATCGGACGATAGACGAGCGTGCACACAAAGGCCAGGACGGCCTTGTGGACCGCGACGTCCCAGCCATCATCTTCACGGGAAATGCTAAAAAGCATGCTAGGGAACGGAAGAGTTTAATGAGACGAGAACGGCGAGAATTCGAACGAAGTAAAACCCAATGGTGCAGAGATTTTCGGTAGTTTTCCAAGACCAAAAAGTAATCAGCAGCAGCAGCAAATATGTATTTTAAGGTTGTTTGGACCAGCTACCCAAAAGAAAACAGTCAAGGGGATTACTGTCTTATCTTAGGTATATTATCACTGACTGGAGGTACGACTATGGCGAATGTACTGTGACAAACCATGCAAAAAGCTGACCTAGGCCAACGGTTTCAAACAGTCGTGGAGCAGAACAAGGGACCAAATCAACTTATGTACCGCATATCAAAAATCGAAGCGATGAAACTTACTGCAAGCCATTCACGCGCTCATCCACAGTGCCCTCATCCGCGTTGTTAGATTCTGCTCCATCTGTTGCAGTATCTTGTCCATCCGACCCAAGATTGGCTGGTCCCTCACCCGAACGCAACCCACTAGGACCATTTTCGTTACTTGCATCGTGATCACGAATTCGTCGCCGAGGTCTGTTGGGTCCAGTGTGTCCGAGGTCCCAAGCTCCGTTGCCTCCTGAACCAACCTGCTCAACGATTTCCAACAGCTGATTAAGCAAACCTCTACGTTCGTTTCGTCCGGCATTACCATTCCCAGTGTTGCCAGTTGGAGCATTAGGCGAAGGTAAGTGTACAGTGACATCAGCCGATCCGGCTCCGGAGCGGGGACTGTCCCCGATAGCAGTCAGTGGGAAAAAAAGTGGGGAAGAACTCAAGAAGGCCGCGGAAGCTGTGTTCATGCCTGAAGGGAACGAATAAACATCCGTACTGGCTATGTGATCTGCAAGGTCATAGGTTAGCGACATGAGGTTCAGAATGTCCACAGCAAGTCGTGTGCATTCGTTTCGGCAAGGCCAACTGTTGTGGGCATAGACATTGCGTGCGATGATACGGTATAAGACATCCACAGCCCCACGTTCGTTCAACTGTTGGGTGGGTGGCCATAAGGTATCCGGTCGAATACGCGCAATCACCAGGGAGATCAGACGAGACATTTGCTCGGTGGTGTAAATGATCGGCTGTGAAAAGATGGCATAATAAAGGCGAACACTTTGGAAAATGGTACACTCAAGAGTCTATAAACTGCCTTTCGTGTATCAACACAATGCCTTGTGAATTTCGGTTATGTGGACCTTAACAAAGTGGATAGCCAGTGGCCCATAATCGACACTAAGTGAAGAGTTCTCTAATGCCACACCTACACCTAACCAACGGCTGAACTCTTGCGGGAGTTTCGCTAAACCGCATAGGAAAATAAGACAGTAGTCAACCGCGGTTGATATTGGAATCCTACTTCCCCATATTCACAAAAATGGGGAAACAAAATATTACCTGATGTGTTCATTTGTCCAAAAGTTTGAATATTTGAAGGAAAAGTGCCCGAGATGAAAGATACGCCAGAGTCGACAAAGTGAAGGGAGGATGAAAAATTCGGAGTCAAACTTACCCGACAACCGGTTGCGGCGACCGAACGAGGAGGTTCATCAAACAAACTGGCCAGGCTGGGATCAAGTGTGTCAATCCACAGCAATAGACTGACCTCCAAAAACCGTCGAATAGCACACAAACTTGCCCGAACGACGTGCCAAGAAGTCGTGTCTTTCAAGGTGGGTGGCCGATCCTCAGTGAGGCGAAGGGGCAGTACACAAATCTGAAAAGAACGGAATATGGGGATGAGAACTTCATATTCGACAAAAGGTAGCCCACGGAAATATTGGACTGGAAGGGGGGAAGAGCGACCTCTGAAGGAATTCCACTTGCTCGTCCTAGAGTGACTCACTGACGGAACCGTTTTTCTACTGACGACTTCGTTGTTATGGGAGTTCCCAGTCTCTGAACCAATATTTAGGGGAATAGGAAAAGTCTAAAGGAAATGTGCGATACAGTCTCAAACGTACCGCAAAACCAACGCATTAGCCGCAAGTTCAAAATTCATTGCGTTTCCGCAGCAGCCCCAGCAGATTTCTCAAGCATTATGCAATGCGGGTTTGAGAATTTCGCCTTCTATTATGGTGCATAAAACAAACAGATCAACCAGACTAATTGTTCAAAAATTCCCACGGTTTGAAGTGGTTGAGCTTCACTAATCAGAGGGTTACCTTGCTCCATCAAGAACTGTGAGAGACAACTGTCTACCTGCAGGATTACGTCGAGAATAGGTTGCATGTATTAGGACAAATGGTCTCTGTGTCACTTGTACCCCCCTAGAAAAAAATCCCGGTCCATTTTGCCCATTTTTCTCCATCGCTTTCAGAGTGAACCTGAGGGTGTGGAGAAGTGCTGTACATTAAGTTGGTGTATTCTCTGCTCAGAGGTCGCTTGAGTCCGATGAATAGGTGATTTACACGACCGTCTGACCCCTTCTAGGATAGATTGAAACTTGGCACATTATGTTCATACCGGGATTAAGCAGTGGGTAATTCAAAAAAAATTTCAAAACGGAGGAACAGCCTACCTTGCCGAAAACAAGCGCGTCATTCAACATCAGTTCACACAATATGAATCTGCGCTATTGTGGTGTGATCAGCGGTGCATCCTGCAAGGGTACCAGACGAGTACTAATCGGAGAATCAAAACACGAAGCTACACTGTCCCGCCTCTATCCCGAAGGTTGTTGGTTAAAATCTTCAAGATTCATAAGAGGCGTATATTTTTTGACGGAGCACTATCCATATGGTTGCTGAAAACTCTTCGGCAACCCTTCTTGGGGTTCATCACATGGGCGCAATGTCCGAGTTCCCGTCAACCTTACGTTCTAGTTAAACCCAAATTGGTGTCTACCTGATCAGTGCCAAGAAAGGTGAAACTAGAGAAAATCCGATGGAAACTGATCAGACGAAGCAATTAATCGGCACGGTCTCGAATGGACCGTCTCAACCGTACGAAATATGGAGGGTAGGTTAAAAGCAGATCTGAATAAGTTGGTGCTGGTGATACAAAGGGTATTCAGCATTCGCTAAATGATATATGGTGACACACAGGACAAAACGAAGATTTCTAGACTTACCGCATTGAACAAGTAAACCAGTCCATTCTGTGCAGCAAACAGGTCAAACGTAACACCATAACAAAGAACCAGGTTGAGGAAGAACAGGGAATAACATCGGGCAGACGGATGGGAGCATTCGACCAACCAGAGTGCGTATCTGATCAGATCCGACAACACGGAATGAGGAAGCTGGCAAACCTGTTGATTGAAAAGCGTAGTCTCAGCTCAAATTAATAACATTGCCTAATTTCTTAGTGTTCAGAGTCTAGATATTCATGGAACGATTATGGTAGTTAAGCGACTTTAAAACGGTTACAGGAACAAGCCGCATAAACGGAACTCCACGAATTCACTGGATGACTATAAATGATAACAATCAGCAGCATCCTGAAATACAGTAACATTAGTGTTAACATTGATGCTTCACTGCCGTACAACCACAAAAGTTACTCAACTATTTTCAAAGCCTAAAAGTCAGAAAAAGAAAAGACTGGATGAGGAAAGAACCTGCTGCTTGCACCCCCAAACGCCCAACCTGGAATGAAGCCGACAATACGAGCACCGCTGACTTCGGTCACACGCCATTTCTAGCGACGTCAACAATCAAGCACAATGAATGCCATCCTGGAAGGCGGACTGTACCAATAACACCCAAACTCTTCGTAGTATCTTTCATACATTTCGGCCAAGCCACACTCGACATCGCGGTTTGCGTCATTATGGAAGCACTGACAACAGTTGAGACATCGGACGTTGAAAGCCTGAAGACACCTCAGATGGTATGTCCTCAGAAGCCAGTTCTCGCAAGCATTCAACAACACAGTCCTTATTGTAGTCTCTCCGCAAGACGCTTGAGACCCAGTGATGTATCTTTTTGATGCCACACGTGACGTTAAGTGGCGCATTCGAGATTAGTGAACTGATTCCATTAGACGCACGTAGGTCAGAGACAATCCAACTAGTGATATAGGTAAAGTTCTCCATAACCTCAAGTAATTCTCCTTGAATTGCAGGCAGCCTATCCGGAAGCATGACATTGCACTTTGTACTCATAAGACGCATGCCGAAAGATGCTACGATGGTGGTAAGTCTATTCGAACCGCTTGTACTGTCTTTGTCTTCGAAGCTTGGGACTATTTCGTCTGCGTACTCCAGATCGACGAGCTTCCCCCAAATAATTATTTAAACACCGGCGTTCTGAAGGCCCTCCAGTGTTCGCCTCAATATTTTATCAATGAAGAAAATGAGCAAAAACTGAGAGCACGGATATCCTTGCAGCAGCAGCCGCGGAGACAGTCTTGACAATCATGTTTCCCCAATTAGGACAGTAACACCCCATATAGGACGGATTTATGACCCGTGCAACAGAATCTGCAGAGAGAAACACATCATCATCATCATCATCATCATCATCATCATCATCATCATCAAAGACAGCAACATCAGTGTTGCCACTGATGCTTCACTGCCGTAAAACCATAAATCCCATCTAATTACATTTCAAGCCTTAGAGTGAGAAGAAGAAAAAAAAGTGGGTGAGAGAGGGACCTGGTGCTGGCCTATCGCAGGCATTCTGAGGTACCTACACCTACAAACGCTCAATCAGACGATCCCGAAAGCAACCAACAGCACGGGCGCCACTGACATCGATCAACCACCATTTCCTGCAATGTATCCAGCCAAACGCAGGCGTTATGGGATCTGCATCCTACAAGGGCACTGCACCTAAACTTTTCGTAGTCTCTTTCACACCTTTCCGCCAAGTCATACGTTGTCCACCTCGAGGTTTCCGCCAATCTGTAGAAGGCACGGAGAACAACACTCGTCTCGGTAGACGATATCTCGGCATGCATATCACATGTCCGAGCCACCGAAGTTGATGGTGCTGGATGTTTTCCGCGATTGAAGTACCTGCCACACAACCAAATAACGGTTTTCTAATCACCTCGTTAGAAATTCGTTAAAGCCATATGACACAGCCACACTTCTGACACCGAAGGTGAAAATCCTGAAGATGTCTCACATAATCTGTCGGCAGAGGCCAAGTTTCGCAGCCGTACAACGACAGTCTTCTTTACTGTAGATTGGTACACGCGACCCTTAAGACCCAGTGATATGCTTTTTTATGCCACAAGTGATGCAAATAAGCAAACGTGATTTTGGCCCTTGGGATTCGTGCACTGACCTCATCAGACATACCTCCTTCAGAATTAGTACAACTACCGAGATACGTAAAGTCCTCCACAACCTCCAATGATTCTCCTGAATTGTAAGGAGTATTTTCAGAGACTGCACGTTCTGAAGCATGAATTTGCAGTTTGAAGGTGCAAGACGTATGCCGGAAGATGTCATAACGTTTGTCAGTCTATTCGAAGGGGCTTGCGCTTCGCCTCCGTCCTTAAAGATGAGGATGATATCGTCAGCTTGGTCCAGATCAACAGGGTTCTCACCAGCAACGATTTCACATCGGGGTATTGAAGACATTCCAGTGTTCGCCTCATTATTTTTTAAATGACGAAGTTGAACAAGAGCGGTGAGAGTGGGCATACTTGTCAGACAGCAATTTGTATGGAAGCTTATAGAGCGCGAACCATACACTACCACACGCCCAGAAGTATAGGAACCGGATTATGTTCACAAACTTCTGGCAGATCCCCGGCTGAACAATTGCCCAACAACACTGACCGGTTGACAAAATCAAACGCACCCTTTTTCTATCGAGGAAAACCAAGATTGTGGGTCGCCTGTAGGTATGGCGTAAATCGAACACCTGACGGAATGTGAAGATGTAGTCGACGCAACATGTACCCAGTCGAAATGCCACTTGATGTTCACGGGTCAAGGACTCGCGTGCCGCCACAAAACGACGAAGAATCAGTGAGGCCAGAAGCCTTATTTCAACGGAGTCAAACTGACACCTCTGTGGTTACCATTCAATGCGAGTATCCTTCCTGAAAATGGGCACTGTTATCGACTCACCTCAGTTATCTTGAACGGTCTCTTTCTCCCAGTTGGGCACAAATAGGCCAGACAGGCACTGACCGAGGACTTCACTATCATCCTTGAGCAGATCCGATGGGAGGTCGTCAGGGCAAAGTGCACGATGACGTTTGAGTAGAGTTATACATTCGAACACTTCTGAGGGTAAAGAGAGTTCCATACTCGCAGTCCACCTTTCCGTTGAAGACCGGCAGTCCGGACTGGGGGCAGCAGATGGCCCTCTGAGCTGTTGTTCGAAGTGGTGTGCCCAACGGTCCTAACACTGCCCTTTGCTGGATATCTGAGAACCGTCTTGGCCTCTGATAGCTTCGCTGACAAGAGGCTTCCGATGACCAGTCGAACGAGCGCAGTGGAACAGCCTACAAACGTAACCAGCATTTTTCGCACCTTGCATTTCTTTGGCCTTTCAGACCCACCGAGGTTCTTGGTCTGTACGGACACTCAGCTTCACCTGGCGTCAGAAAATGCGTCGGACTGAGTTGTGGTTGTGACCACGAGGAATCTGTCACCGGGCATCCAGCAAAGCCACGGTCCTAGCAGAGATGATGTTGTCCGGGTCGCATCGCACGCAGAAGTGCCGGCTTTGGGTAGCGTTTTGGATGTCTGTTCCCAGTGGCCGTTATTATCCGACATCGGACCAGCCGGTAGGCGATCAAGGAGCCAGCTGTGATAGGTTCGTGTGATTTCTAAGTCTACTAGCTTCGCAGTGGCCAAGAAAGGTGTGTGCATTTTGCGTAGACCTGAAAAGCGCAGTGAAAAGCAGCAGCGGACAAGCGCACGGTCGGAGTCCACGCTGGTATTCCAGAAGGAGCGGCAGGCAGTGATCGACCTTCGCCACCAGTAACTGATGGCGATGTGATCTTTTCTTATTCGGAAATAGTTCGTTAGTGGCCACCGCGTTGTCAAGCGATTTCCTCTGTTCCGGAAATTGGTACTGCTTAGGAACAGTCTGTGATCGGCACACATCTGAAGCAGGTGATCTTCATTGTCCGTGCGTCTCGTATCCAACCCTAGACGACCACCCAATCGGGCCTCGGCAGCGATTGGTCTATCTACCTGATCGTTGCTGTCACCAACAAATACAACGATGTCTGAGCATCTACAGCATCATGGAAACTGTCTTCGACAGATTTAGAGTTACAGTCAGTTGGAGCGTAAGCAGACTCAACAGACAGTGTGAATGGACCTCATTTTCTCGAGATTCTTTCACAAATGTTGACAAACGAACCTTCCAGATGTGACTATCAGCGAGTATCATTCCAATCAAGTAGGGGCGTCTCTTCTTGATGGCTCGACACAGTGCACACCCAAGCATAAACAGCTGCATCGACTTCCGCATCACCAGATGTGCGCTGCGGGAATTTGGGAGATAGAGAGAGGGCACACAGTTCAACTACAGTACTCGCGTCGTGGATCTTTGTTTACAGTTTACAGTATACATCAATGCAGAGGCAATCCAGCGTATGAGCGAGAGACATTTGTTGTCCTTTTGCTTCATTGTGCGAACAGGAGCAGCTGAGATGTTGAGGTTGGGCTCGAATCGCAGAGCTTTTGGTTAGTAATTTTGCACGTTAACTTCATATACAAAAAAGATGAAGGTTTCAAGCGTAATTTTGCATGCGAGCACGAAACACAAACGTTCAATAAATACCTACCCTTTCCATGGCGTCTTCGAAATATGCTGTGTAGTACAGAACCACACTGACCGCTGTTGCTGCTACGGACGGCCTTGGGACTTTAAGAACGGCTTCCAATCCATGCTTCTCTACAAATTCCAGGTAAACGCAGCGGTGACACATCAGGTTTCCCAAAAGTCGGAGGGCTTCAAATGTAAGACGGATATCACGTGCTGCTACCTCCATTGAGATAAATGTGTAGATTAAGTCGAGTATCCCGCCATGGTACATGAAAGGCATCAACTGAAGAAAAAAAACATTATCAATTTACATTAACTGTCCACTTCGATAGGAAAAACAAATGACTCCACTGAAGGCGGGAAGAAAACATGACATAATATTAAAAGAGGTTTGTGTCATAAAGTACAGAAAAGTACTATCAGCCTGGATAAAGCCTCAGCGAAACAAGCTGCACGTCCGCGAAAACTATGGCCAACAGTTTGAAATGAAAGGGTGGAAGCATTTCATTCCTGGTGGATGCCTGCAAGATTGAATTAGTGAGCAGACAAACCGAATGAACGTCTCAAATGCGTGACTACTGTGACCAAATGCTTGAAACCATAAAGGAGCAGAAAAGGACTGAGCAGTAAAGGAAAAGCACAAACTATGGGCATACCAGAAACGATCCCTGACTAAAGTGCCGCAAACTAATAGCCACACAACGCCCGGTCCATTCAATGTCGCATGATTATGTGCCGAACAGCATCGCAAGGTGTAGTAACGGGAAGATATGCAGTGGACACGTCAGTAGTGTGTGTCTGGATGTTCGCAGCCATATACGAACAAAGTAAAAATACTATCATATCACCGGTAATCCTAGAAACTAGCTCCGCTAATGAATAAACCACTTCGAGATCAAACCGGAAACATGGCTGACCAACATGCCGCAAGGTCAGAGCCTTGCAACACTCGGTCAATTTGGTTTCGCATGTTTTTATACCGAACTGCAACACAAGGTGCAGTCAGCGAACAGACATGCTGTTAAACCTTCCCGGATGCGTCAGTAGTGTGCCCATGTGTACACAACCATAAAGGAACCAGATAAAAAACTAAAACAGTGGATTAAACCTTCTTGGTTACGACAGCTAATGAATGCCCCACACAGACATTAAGTATGAGCAACAAACGGCAAATTCGGAACCTCGAACGCTCAGTCACTTGGGTATCGCGTGCTCTGATAGTGAGCAACACCGCAGTATGAAGTCAGCGAACAGACATGCTGCCCAATCTTCTCGAACGTACGAATAGTATGTGCTCACACGTTCGAACCCAAACACGAACTAAATAATACGACCGTCATTATGCTGATAGCCGTTATTTTGCCAGCTATAAGACTACCGGTCTCAGCTTAAAGGTGCACGGGTGCTCGAGCTTATGAAACACCGTCAGTCGGGTCTACGTGAGACTGACTGTACAAGAAAACTAAAGAATCGCACTAACCAGAAGTCGCATGTAAATGACCAGTAACAGTTAATGTAGGTCAGCAAACGCTACTGGAGAGTGTAGGTCATCGGCTGTCAACTAGTTACGCTAGCTCACAAGTCAGTGTATGCAATTTTGATGAACCATTACACGATTTGGGAACTGTTCAATTCTATTCACTTACCGTCTTATACCCTTGAATTTACATCAGGCTGCAGAGTGTTTAGATCGCAAAAGCGGCTCAGCACAAACTGTACGCGATATTGTGCCCGGGAATCCATCGGAATACTTCAATTCAAAAGGAAAACCGGATTACCAGCCCAGTATGCATTTCTGTTGCAATCCGACTGACAGATGACGGCGCCCATGGTTAGTCTATCTCTTGATCTCCTTAGAATCGCGAGCACATGCCACAGACCACCAACCAATACAACAGATACCGACTAAGTAGAAACTAGTTCCAAGAAGATGGCGTCCGATCAACACGCTGCAAAGTCAGCCTTACCAAAATCAGTTGACTCGGTCTCACATGCTTGTATACCAAGCTCTACTGCAAGATAAAGCCAGATAAGAGGGATGTTGTCTAACGCTCCTAAATATCAACGCAGTACGTAATCACATGAGCTACGGGAGCCAAACAGGGTAGGGAGAAATGGTGCAGAAAAATGTTAATGTAACAATTAGGCTGCTGTCATAGTTAAGTCTCCCGACCAGCTATGCTGTGATGTGAGGATGTGATCACTAAGGTTGTTTACAGCAATAAGAGGATTAGTTTGAAAAGAAATAACTGATCTCCGCAGACTGGTCCACAGCAAACCCGGAAAAAGCTGCAGACAGCATTGTACCTGTTGAGTACAAACCATTGCAGATACTTTCTGAGAAGCTATTTATGTCCGGATAAGTCACGGTCTCCAGAGGGATATTCAATACACATTACAGTGTCACGAACCTGATTGTTCACTAGTAGCTTGATTCCTAATGGGCTCCAACGAACGGGCCAAACCAAGTAAACCAAATAAACTATGTGTGCCGTGCACACATATGAGGTCAGCGTCCAATGTTCCAAGTGTGAAAGTTGAACATGAGAATCGAGTGCCCGAATCCGGTTACATCTACTTGATGGGTCCCACCCAAGGGAAGACGCACCAGTGGATTGTTGTTCTGCACTACAGCTAGGCCTTGGGGCACTTTACCGAGAAGCATTAGAACTACATATATTTGTCATGACTAGTAAAAACATCGCCCTGGAGCGATTTTGATGAGGACGACACTTTTTCTCTAGTAAAATTGTTTTACTGAGGTGGAGACGATTTGTGGTATCCACTCAGTAATGCCCATCTACAAAGGATACCGTAACGACTGCTAACAGGAAAGGTTAACAGCTGGAGATTCACAATCGTCTAGGTGACCTGGTCCGGCTTTAGTCCGCACATTTCCCAAGAATCGATTGGCGCCAATGTAACACAAATGCACTAGGGACGAACAAATTTTAAAAAAGCTAAAGAAAGAGTTCAAATCATTCGGTGTATGAAGTACTCCACAACATCGTCTCCATGAGTATTGGAAGGTGAGGTCCGTGCTCCAAAAGTACCGAAACGGTGAACGGAAGCAATAAATATCTTGGTAGCTGTTACTTATCTAAAGGAAACCAGGCCCAAAATCCCTCAGCGAAAATTAGTTGTGGACTTCTTAAAAGGCTAAATCTCCCTATCTCGTAAATGAAGTTCCCAAACCAAACCTCCCAGCTGTTTCCGTCACCACATCTTATCGAATCAAGCAACTGGAGCTTCAAAGACCCATTTGGTAAATTTCACAGTTAAGTAAGGTCTGGAGAATATGCGCATATTGCGAGGGTGCTTCTGGAGTCCGATGATAAAAGCACAATCTTTAACTGAAGAGATACTGAAGCAACTAGTTAATTGAGGAGACCTACGGACCATCATAAAGTACCACTCACATCTTGGTATTCTGCGATAGGCAACAAATAAGCAATAGACAGGCGGACTTTCATTTCCGTGGTCAAGTTGTGAAGGTGGAAGCTACCCAAGAGATTGTTCATTCCCAAACCTTGTCTGCTTGGAGTAGCTAAAATGATGCGAAATAAAACGGGTGGCCAGAGATGGTTACCTGTAGCTAATTCCCGCTTCAGCTGATCCGCAAATACTACCAGTCGCTGCACAACTACGGGGATCTGAAATGTGTTAGATGATCAGGAGGACAGCAATATAGGACGTACAAGTTGCATGTTTTTCTGACGAGTGATGTACAATAATTCCGTGTTGTCCAATACGGACCCCAGTAAAAACAAAGCGTAACAGTTCGTGGGTTCATAGTCGCTCAGAGCCAGCCTGTACAAGGTGTTGATTGTTGTATCCTAAAAATTGGACCGGAAGGTTCACGAGTCACCATTACAACACTCACTTCATCATCCAACGTGAAAGACAGTGTCACACCTAGTCTCATAGCGCACAGCAGACGAGAAGCAGCCACAACAAGCCGGTCCGCCGGGTCGTTAGACCCAACAAGATAGACATACGTTATGCGTTCTAGAAACGCCTCGTGGGTGGAAAGTAGCCGGAGGATTTGTCCCAGATCACAACTAGAGTCAGTGCGTAGTGGATGACGATCATCAAATGGATCTGGATCAGTGCTGAAAAATATGTTGATCTGTTCCTCCAGTAGTTCTGCCAAACTAAAATGAAAAAAAGGTAAATCGAGCGGAAGAAGACGAACGTCTTACCTGATCAACAGTGGGACAGGGTCGAAAGAAGAGGAATTGCGTTCCGCACGCCATTGGGCCATCAAATCCTCACACCGCTCAATTGCTGACCGGGTGGTCTGGATACCCTCATCCATCATGTGTTGCCGTTAAGTCCGAAAACAAAACAGACTAGGAATCTGATAAACTTGATTGCTGGTCAGCTGCAATACAGGAAAAAGTATCAATGACCACTGGCTGAGACTGGGTGAACTATCAGCTCTAAACCCAACCCAGCAATAAACAAAACGTAGAAAAAGTATGCTTCACTTATTTATTGATGAAACAACTGAAAAACACATAGAGATGCGAACAAGTGGGGCAATTCAAAGGGGACAGAAGATCGTTCTGGTCTGTTCGGGACAGGTCGTCCATAAAAGAATTAGAGCCCACGCGCACTTCGGACCGCACAGGCACAACCACACCCCGTACAGCCCTACAACACACTATCGATCGATGCATACAGACACGCTTGCAATCTTTCAAACTCAGTGACAGTTCTCCGGAGCACAAGTCACGCGAGCCCATTCGTTTCACATCAGCAGCGCCGATAAGGCCCATCTCTCAGGACGATCACTCCTGTGTTCACACGGTGGTCCCAATGAGGCGGAACGTTGTATTTGGAAGCAAAGAAATGGATAATATTGTGCCACATCCGACCGGCACGAGATGTGACCTTCCTAGCGATTAGTGGCTCGTTAGCACGGCACACGAAAGTCAGATAATTTGGTCAGGCTTGCTCGCGTTTTTCAAATAACATGGAATAAGAAGCTATACAGCTTTTTAGTACCGTATATAACCAGGATGATCCACAGCGGCTTGTCGTGGAAGTTTCCAGGACTGGCCATTGATTCTTTACCGGGACCAATTGATTTCAGATTGGTTAAACTTCTAGCATCTGATCTCGTGGATACAGCCTTCGAAAACCTTCTGCGGTTGTTAGAGGGACCAAGCCGTGTGGTGTTCATGCAGCTGAGGGGCACCGATTTCGCCGAAAGGTGAGGTGGTTTGAAAAAAATACGAAAAGTTCGTAATCTGAAACTCCTGTATCTCCAGTTTCAGCGACTTTATAAAGCCTGAGACTTTCGATTGGTGAGGCCCGCCAATTAGGCACTAAAATACGAACTATCTTTGCGGCTGCGAATGTTGTTCGAAGACTGAATCAATAAGTGTTTGTTCGGATACTGGAAGTGTGTATTGGCTGTTGGCTGATGCTCACGAAATGAACCAGCCTACCACCTAGAAAAGAGCACGCCAAAATCCAGTCATCCAACTTTGGAGAGATCGATCAAGAGTAGGTTCAGTTGAGAAGGAGAATAATGCCTCGCCGATGCTATGGAATCCTGAAAACTCCTTTAGAAACCATGGGATCTGATAAAATCCCCAAGTGGGTGGGAAATGCCTTTTGAAGGATTATATACACTCGTACGGTTCTACGTTGACACGCTTGACCATCAAGGAATGCCCCGAAAGTTTGTGAACACAGTAAGTTCTTCACAGACTTCCGGAGGTGCGAGAGCATATGAAACGCTCTCCAAAAGCTTCTGTACACAAAGTGGTGTCCGTCAAGGATGCCCACTCTCTCCATTCCAATTTAATTTCGTGATCGATGAAATAATGCAACGAACGCTGGAAGGTCTTCAAAACTCTGGTGTTCAAGTAGCCTGTGACGAAAACCTCATCGATCTGGAATATGCAGACGATATCGTTCTTGTCTTCGAAGAGGAGGAGAAGGCGCAGATGTTTTTGGATGAACTGACCAAAGTCATCCCGTCCTTTGGTATGCACTTTGCACCCACAAAGTGTAAGGTCATACTGCTGGACATGCAGTCACTGAAAACGCACTCGAAGTAGTGGAGCGTTTTACGTATCTTGGAAGTTGTATTAGTTCCGATCGGAGTGTGACAGATGAGGTCTGCAAGGCCCGGGTCGCGTCTGCTAATTTGAGAAACCTATGGCGTCAAAGTGATGCATCCCTGAATTTCAAGAGACGTGTATATCAGGCTACAGTACGGGCTGTTTTGTTGTATAGCTGTGAGACTTGGCCTGTTCGAGCAGCGGAACTGAGACGTCTTCAGGTGTTTGACAATCGTTGTCTCAGAACCATAGCTCGTGTGGGTTGCTGTGGGCGAATCCGTAATGGGACAGTTAGAAAGCGAGTTTTCGGTTGTGCAACGGGGACTTCCATTGAAGAATGTGTCCAGCACCAGAAGCTGCGTTGGTTGGGACATGTGTCGCGCATGCCCAACCATCGTTTGTCGAAGAATGCTGTATTCCATGCCCAACTCAGAGTGGCGGAAGCAGAGAGGTGGCCAACCCTTGACCTGACAGAGGGGTGTGAAGGAGATTACGAAACGTTTTGATGCTGTCGGTGCTACTCGCCTTCCAGGATGGGGACCACGTGATCCCCATTGCGTCTGGGTGGAGGCGCTGCAAGATATGGCTGCCAAGCGATGTCAGTGGCGTTCGTGTTGTCAGTTTCTATCCAGATTGCTTGAATGAATTTCTGGAGGTGTGGGCACCTCGAAATGATTGTAGTCAGCTAGCACTAAGTCCCTTCCCTGTCGACCTTTATTCTTTTCTTCACAATAAGGCTTCCAAATACATCATTGTTGTACGGCAGCGAAGCATCAGTGTTAAACACTGATGTCATGCTGTCCATGACGATGATGATAATGATGATGCGCTGACGACAGACTGCTTCTCTTTAGTACTAATTCTCGAAGCAATCGAAGCCGCTGAGTCACATGGCGCCTTCCCTCCCCCCCCCACCCCGCCGATTCAAATCAATCTGCAAAATAGATCACATCACCAGTAACTATAGGTAGTGAGTCAATTACACGCTGTCACGCGTTCTGAAACACCTATGTGGATTCGCGTCACGCGCTTGTTCGTTGGTGCTTCTCGTCTCGCTTTTTATGGGCGCACAAGATGCTCGCACATCGTCTGTCCATTAAGAAGTTTTCAGTTCCTGAAGTGAAACAAGTCTACCTACTGGAGTCTCTTTCAAACAAGATGTTTTTTATGTTGACTCTTACTGGAAGGTACTGTCTGCAACCCTGAAAGATGTACGGCATTCCGCTTGTGAAATGGTTCGACCAACTAGACCTAGGCACTGGAACTCGAGCAACATTCTAAAATTGCTCGAAGCTAGAACATGTGTTCCCCCAGATCGAGAGTATAATACCACTCAACAACCTGTCAGACTTTAGGTGAAAAAAGCACCTACGCGGATCAAAAGGCTTAGTTAATCCAGAAAGCTGAGGAGATGCAGGAGGCGGGAAAAGCTGGAAATGTGCTTACACTGGACCAGCTGATACGAGCAACAGACTCAGAGAAGCCTCCGGTGAACGAAACAATATAGACAATAACAGCTGGGTCGTCTGTGAAAAAAAGCTCGTGAGTCGTTGTGCTGAACACTTTCGAGACCAACTCTACCGGACATTTGCAGTTGCTTAGCTGGATTACCAACAGGCAACGTAGCCCTGGACAATGAACTTGGAAATCCCGACGGCTTCGGAAGCGACACCGAGCTGTTGGATCTGAAAAGCCCCCACCCGCTCTGTTTAAAGATGGAGCTAAAATCCCCAGTGGATGATTGAATTATTTGCTTTTGTATGGGAGAAAGGGACCGTCCCAACTAACTGGGTGAGTTGATAGTGGTGCCCATTTTCAGAAAGGGTGCTTGGAGTGTGGAAGTCAAAGTGAGATTAGCTTGACCCCCATTGTAACTAAACTTTTTGCGTCGCTTACTTTACGTCGTCTTACGAAGGCGCGTGAAGAGGTGATCCGAGAACAGCAACAGGGATTCTGGCAGGGAAAAGGCTGTGTGGATCACATCTTCACACTCCGATAAGTGTTAGGGCAACGACATGCGCATAGACGCCCCACAATCTTGGTGCAAAACAGTTTCTTTACAATCTGGGTGTTCTTTGTCTTCAAGAGTGCTTTCGATTCTGTCGACCGGTTAGATCTTCTCAACACGATCGCGCAACTGAATATGTCCCGGAAGATCGTGAGTATCTTGCATTGTTTGTATTCACATACTTCTGGACGCGTGTGAGCTCTCAAAAGCCTTCCTACAAGCAGTGGTGTGCGATAAGGATGTTCGCTTTTTCCATTTTTTGTTTAATTTCGTCAGTGATGAAGTGAGGAGGCGGACAACGGAAGGTCTACAAACCCCCGGAGTCCAGATCTATCCAGGCAAAAACCTTGTCGACCTGAAATATGCAGACGGTATTGTTCTCGTCTATGAAAAGAAGCGTGGAAAGCTGAAAAGCACTGGAAAGCTGATGAACGTCACGTAGTCCTTCGGTATACTCTTCGCGCCCACAAAATGCAAAGTTTGGCTGCTGTACAGTCCCTGAACATGCCTGTGAAAATCCAATGAGTAACACGGAGGTTGTGAAAAATTATACGTATCACGGAAGTGGCATTGGTCCTGACGGTGGTGTAATGGACGGGTTTGCGTTAACCAATTTGCATCAAAAAAACATATTATCACTGGGTCTCAAAGGACGCATATATCAGGCAACAATGCGGACTGTACTATTGTGCAGCAGCTAAACTTGAGTTCTTGGGGCGGAGGATCTGAGACATCTTCAGGTCTTCGAAAACCGATTTTTCAGAACTACAAGCAGAGTCCCTTAGATCAGAAGACAGATGATTGATGAAGCAGACGGTAGTTCACTCAAAAAATGCATCCAACATTGCAAGCTAAGTTGGCTGGGCATTGTTGCGCATGAAGAGTTACCGACTGAGAACTGTGTTGTTTTCTGAGCCTAATTCTGAGTGGCGGAAACCTAGAGATAGACATAATTTGACATGACGTGGCGAAAAGTTTGGGTGTCATTCGTGCTGTTTGCCTTCCAGGGTGGGGTCCCCTGACTCTCAATGTGCTTAGCTGGAGACACAGAACGATATGACAGCCAACTGTGTTAGGAGGACTGCCTCCAAACGAACAAATCCACTTTGCTAAAGATTCGTCTTATATAGTGAAACCTTGTTTCACCTTTCACTGACATCCTATTGGACTGTTAGCTCTTTTTATACTCTAGTTCAGTTGCAGAACACTTTACTAGCATACTCAAGACAAAATTCGACGATGTCTTCCAAAGTGGCCTTGGATGCTGTACCAAAACCAAGGCAAGCCTCAAACTCCAACCCAACTCCAGACCAATTTTCAGACCGAAGCGCCCCGTACCATTTACCGCTCTTACAACTGTGGAGAATGAACTTGTACGTCTCCAGCAATTCGGAGTTATCCAGCCAGTAAACTATTCATCATGGACAGCTCCTATTGTTGTCATCAAAAAAGCAAATGGCAAGATGCGCATATGCGCTGATTACTCCACTGGATTAGACGCCGTGTTAGACTCTCACCAATATCCATTACCGGTACCAGAAGATTTGTTCACCAAGCTCATTGGTGGGAAGTGTTTCGCAAAGCTGGATCTCGCTGATGCTTACCTTCAAATAGAAGTCTCTGATGACTCCAAAGAACTCCTGACAATTGACGCACATCGCGGTTTGTTTCAATTTAACCGTCTGCCATTTGGGGTAAAATCTGCACCAGCAATATTTCAACAAGCAATGGATGCCATGCTAAGCGGTTTATTAGGAGTTGCTGCTTATTTGGATGACATCATTCTCACAGGTTCTAGTCAAGAACTTTTGCATCGTTTGCATTGTGTAATCGAACGAATTCAACAATATGGCTATCGTCTACGTGCAGAAAAATGTGCATTCTTTCTCACATCCATCAAATATCTCCGATTTATTTTTGACGAAAATGGTCGTCATCCAGACCCAGAAAATATTTCTGCCATACAACATATGCCAGCACTGACGGGTTTAGCAACCTTGCGTTCATTCCTCGGTTTGGTAAACCATTACAGTTCATTTTTGCCAAACATGCATCGTGTCCGTGAACCACTAAATCATCTTTTAAAAAAGGATGTGCCTTGGAACTGGTCACATCAGTGCCAGTCCGCTTTTAACAAAGTGAAATCACTTCTCAGCTCTGACCTGCTACTCACACATTACAAACCAGCCCTGGACATTACTGTTGTTTCAGACGCACCCAACTATGGTATTGGAGCTGTCATCTCTCACGTTTTCCCTGACGGAAACGAAAAAGCGATTGCCCACACAGCTAGATCACTAACAATTACCGAGCGCAATTATGGTCAGATCGAAAAAGAAGCTTTAGCGATAATCTTCGCCAGTAAGAAATTCCATAAAATGCTCTATGGACGTCATTTTACGCTAATCACTGACCCTAAGCCGCTTCTCGGCGTTTTCGGATCGAAGAAAAGCATCCCGGCTTAGACAGCCAACCGTTTGCAACGTTGGGCTAGAATGCTTCTGGGCTACGACTTCTCCATCAAGTACCAGTCTACCGATGCTATTGGCCAAGCTGATGCATTATCAAGACTCATGGATTCTCAACATCAACAACCCGAGGGTGTTGTTGCCGCAATAACGGTGGAACAAGAAGTTAACGCAGTGCTTGCTACTACAATCCGTGCACTTCCAGTTACTTATGCTATGGTTCGTGACGCCAGTGCTCGAGATCCGTTAATTTCACCACACACACACACACACACACTGGCCTGCAGTATGTCCCGATAAAAAACTTCAACCGTTCTACCAACGTCGATTCTCACTTTCCAAGGTTGATGGTTGCACACTCTTCGCAGGACGGGTAATTGTGCCCCCGGAATTACAGAGCGATGTCCTTAAACAATTTCATTTTGGACATCCAAGTATTAACCGCATGAAGGCGCTAACACGTAGTTATGTCTACTGGCCGAGCATGGATAGACAGAACTTGTACGCAAGCGCTCAAAACGCCAATTGTCCGCAAAATCCCCTCGGAAAACAGAATAATGTTCATGGGCTGTTCCAGAAAGTCCATGGTCACGACTTCATGTTGATTTTGCGCGACCAATCAATGGCCAACAATATCTGATCCTAGTAGGTGCCTACAGCAAATGGCCAGAAGTGTTTAGCATGAACCATGTTACTGCTTGTGCTACCATTTCAAAACTACAACACGTGTTTAGCCACTTTGGAGTTCCGAATACCATTGTCTCTGACAACGGCAGTGCATTCACGTCCACTGAATTTTCCGCTTTTTGTCAAGAAAATAGCATACAACATGTGAGATCACCACCGTTCCATCCACAATCAAATGGCCACGTGAAAAGATCTGTGGACACCTTCAAACGCGCACTCCTAAAACTCAAATGGGAGGGGACCACACCGGAAATCATCGAGACATTTCTGCTGAGTTACAGGGCGACACCAAATGTTAACGCCCCACATGGTTAGTCCCCGGCGGAGGTACTTATGAACCAGAAGATCCGTTTACCCGTTGACGTAATCCATCCAACACCACATATGCCATGCGGTAGAAAAACACATAGGGAAGTTCAGTTCAACCGACATCACGGTGCTGTAACATATTTATACCTGGCCAATCTGTGCTAGCAAAAGTCTATCGTGATGGTGTGGAAAAGTGGACACAAGGTATAACTGTGCGCCGTGCTGGAAAAGTCGTCTTTGAGGTAAACGTAGGTTCCTCTATATGGGTCCGTCATGCCAATCAGCTACACTCTTCTTATCTTGAAGCGACAGCTACTCTCGATCCTGTTCTTCCACTGGAGATTCTTCTCGACACATTTGAATTAGCCCAAAAGCCAAAATCTCCAGAGCCGATGAATGAACCAATAATTTCCAAAAGTTGCTCCCCCAGAAGGTGGACCGATCGAATACGAAGGCCCGTCATACCAATGCAACTCAACCCTCAGCAGCAGTCCTACGACCGAGTACTTCAAAGGGGAGGTGTTAGGAGGACTGCCTCCAAACGAACAAATCCACTTTGCGAACGATTTGTCCTATATACTGAAACCTTGCTTCTACATTTCAGCCTCTCACTGACATCCTGTTGGACTGTTAGCTCTTTTTATATTCTGGTTCAGTTGAATTCCATATCGCGGAACGATCCACTTGTTTGCAGTATAACTTCCTCGAAGTTGTTTGTCTTCTCCATCCAGGTGAACTGGCGAGTCTGACAGATACATTATCAAGAAGGATATAACAAACTGATGTCAGTGGCGTTCATGCTGTCAGTTTCTATCCAGATTGTCCGACTAACTGTTGGAGGTGTAGGCACCTGGGATGTTTGTGGTAGGCTAGCCCTAGGTTCCCCTCCCTACCGCATCTTTTCTCCTTTCCATCGTAAGGTTCTATTCAAATAAATTGACATGGCTGTATGGCAGTGAAGCACCAGTGTTCCCATCTGGTGTTTCTGTCAAAGATGATGATGTCATGTTTGGGCCTACTGGTGGCTTGCAGCAAACCCCTGTACTTTCACCCGCCGAGCTTGCACTCCCAGGTCTACAGGAGCATCTGGGGTTTTCGTGCTGTGCCATATTCAGCTCCTCGCAAGCCGTTTGTGGTCGACCTAAAAAATTCCCTATCTGGCGTAGTTTTCGCTGCTCCAAGGAGAGATCTTTCTTACTGCAAGCCGTTTAATTCATTTAGCACTTTGTACCATCTATTACTGAGTGTACGCACCTAAAAGCGGAAAGGCATGAAAGTGATGCCATATCCTGTTCTATTTCCGCAGGCGTAGTTTCATTTGTTTAGCCACTAAACTGGGTCATGAGATGATGTTGCCACTCTTTCCATAGTGACGTGAACGTTACATTGGCATCCAAGACTGTCACCGATGGCCTCCTAGGTCCCACTCAACTTGTGGCGGTTCATTCCAAGCCTCATAAAACCCGGCATATTGATTAAGGGGGAATTCATAGTCAGAGAAACCTGTGTTGGAAAAACAGAGAAGGCAATGATCCAGAGTCGTTCTGGGGAGGAACGAGAACAATAAATCGGTGCGGCAGAGGACAGTTAGCCCATCGTGAGCGTCACAGATGCAGTTTGACCTGATTGACAGAGGTTTGCTTTGATATGAAGAAACGGGTGGACATGGGGAATAAGGTCAAAGCATGATGCATATTGAAAACATGTGGTATGCATGACTGCCTGCGTCTTCGTGCAATCATTGCAACGTCAGCAAAGGTTTTTTCCATTGCTACGGAGCCTGGATGTCAGGTACACGGTTGTCAGTTGATCGCCGGAAGACAAGTGGGGCATGACAAAACAGCTCCGACGAGGGGGAAGGTTGCTGGGCAGCTGAGTCCTGGTTGTCTGTGTTACCAAGATTAAGGCAGACTAAGGCTAATTCGGGAGAAAATTCACTTGGGGTTTTGAGTTTATGAGTAAGAAGCACAATGAAAAAAAAATCGTTCAGCTGTAGCACCCTTTCGGTGCCTAACTGCCATGCCACCCGAAAGAAGGAACGACGGCTGGGATACTGGGATGGCCAAAACATCGTGGGCACCTTCCCCAGCTTAGGCTGTTCGAACTTGTAGTTATGTCCTCGAGTGGTATGTCTTCAGGGCGAATTACAAGCAAAAGCTTTCGCTCCCTCAAGACTCGATAATGAACAGTCACGTATAATCGAGTGCGGGGTACGTAAGTCAGGCTTGGGACAGTGAGCAATGGAGCAGATTTTCTCTACATGACATTACATTACTTTTGACGTTTCTTCAAGGTGTACGCAATCCGCAAACGTTTGTTCACAAATTGGGTTGGTGCTAACGGGAGACTCAATTGAACTCGATCAGAATCTCGTTTATTTCGCCCAATAACTACAACCTGGAAACTAGTCACAAGGTTACTGATAATTCTTTGACAGCCCACGACCGGTTTCGCCCTTCTCGGAGCTCATTAGGTAGGTGCAGTCCCCGAGTTTCCGTCAACCTTAGGTTCTACTTGAACCTAAGTTGGACAGATTTCGACAAATACACTTATTTTCATATCAATAAAAGACGAAATTATTGGAAACTCGGGGAATGCGCCTACCTGATGAGTCCTTGGAAGGGCGAGACCAGCATTAAGCGATCAGGGTTTCTTGTCATACCGAAGGTTCCGTTAGGCAAGAATTCATGCCGTCCTTGTGCTTGCAGAGGATTGTTTTAGTGTGTTGCTTACCTCTTCCCCCACTGCTCTATGACTCTCCCGGTAACCACAGTCAAGCCGTGGTCGATGACCGGTAGGGCCATGTATGTCGCCATCTTGCAAAACGGTTTTACGATAGTTTTATTCCAAGCTGGATGAATGAAATCTGCTCTCGTATATCAGTTAATGACAAAGAACGGGGCCAAAGTGGATGCCAGGTGGTACAGTATCAGTGAGAGAAAACTATTAGGCCCAAGGGCCTTCTGTCTGTCCAAAATCAGAGCAGCTTCGGACGTCGTGTAACTCTATCCATCGTCAGTAGTTGTTTCTATATGTTCCAGCAGATCGATGGGCTTCGGTGCAAGACATAAGGAGGAGTATGTTCGACCAGTTGGTGTTGCTCGTTTTATGTTACCTTCAATGGAATGACCCAACTTATCCCTAAATGAGGGCAGTTCATCCGCTTCCCGCAGTCTCCGACTGATATGGCAGTACAGTCGATATGCCTGTTCCTTTTCGTCCCCGATTAAGCAATTTTCATTAACTCTTCGCTTAGCTTTCAGCTGACTGCACACGTCATCATCGACAGCACATCAGTGTTCAACAATGATGGTGCGCTGCCACAACCATAATTTACTTCAAAGCCTTATTGTGAAGAAAGGAATAAAATTGAATGAGGAGGGGACTTAGTGCTAGCCTACCAGTCATTCCGAGGTGCTTAACTCCCCATATACTGACTAAGACACTGGAAAGGAACTAATAGAACGCCACTGATATCGATTAGCAGCGTCTCAAACAATATATAAGGGAGATTGCGCGGACCCTCTCCTGGAGGCCGAACCGCACCGAAATGACTGGCTGACCAGATGACCGCACTAATCACGGACTATTTTGTGCATGTCGTAGTCTTCTGATGTATCGTTTTTATTCTTCACTCGCAGCCGTGTTCTTTACTCCTTTTCCATCAAGAACGCACCTCCAATCGCGGCTGCTGCTCAATTGTTCGGGACAAATTTCTGGCATAGAGCTTGAAGTTTTGTCCGAAAGTGGTCCCCATGTAAACATTCCTACGATGTCCATTCTGCAGGACTGATTTTCGGAATATGGCTGCCGACGATCATGAACTCTTGGAAATTTGGTCTATCAGACAATAAGTATCAGCATTTTCACTCGCCCAGCTGCGAAACCTTTTCGGTACCTAGCTGCTTTGCCATCCCAAGGAGGCACGAGGGCTGAGGCACTGTCAGGTCGTCCAAGCCTAAACAGGAGCAGTCTAGATGCTGAGGCTGTGTTCTAACCACGGGCCTAACGGTAAGTCCACGATTTAACCACTAAGCTATCTTGAGCTCATGCGTCACGAGTCGCATTCGCCACAAGCTTCACGTGGTCACCGGGTGCCAATGGTTTCCGGTAATACGGGTTGTCATCGGATTCAGTGCATAGCAGGTCAAGGCATGAGTTTCGCTGCCCTTAGAGAGATTCAATAGGCTTGTGAATGAGTTGTCATGATGAAGAGCCTCCACACTGGTGAGTTCCCGGCCATTCAGCGGCGTATTCCAATCTGCTGCACATGTTGAAATCCCCCATCATAAATTAACCCAGGTTGTGAGTGGGTCGCCCAACGCAGTTGGTGCTAAATTTGTGCGTACTCCGGTGGAGGACGTCAACCAACATTCTGGCCACTCCTGAGGTAGCTAACCGACACGTGGCGACCTCTGATAAACCATCAGCAGTTCAACTTACGTATGAGGGATGACGTTCATAGTTGACTTCACGTGTCACATCATGCTTCCCGATCCATATATCCACATCAGCAGCAGCGACAGCCAGACATTGCCAATGATGAGTCAGTGATCTGGTCCCACAGTCATGTCTCAGCTATTCCAGGGTCAGCCTGAATAACACTGATCAATTCCCCAAGATCGTCTCGCTTTCTAGTCCTCAAGTTGAGGCGCGCGAGATTTACGCGACAACCCGGCAAGCAAGATGACTGGGCAGTGTGCATAGCTGAAGAAAGCACAAGGAGTGCCAGAGCCTGGACAGAAGCAGTCACGATGCCAGTGCTAGGTAGTGCCACATGTAACTACCCCTCATGGTCCTCAGGCGCAAGATCCATCGCGTTTTCAATGTATCCCGTACACTCCTAGGGACATGAAACTCCTCAGCAGAACCGAAGATCACTTGTAGCGGCACCACGCGTACTGTGCCTCCTAGAGTCTGCCCGACGTGGATAGCTCCTGGTTCCTAAATATACGAATCACACCGAACAGCTTGTCTAACATCAAATGAAATCAGGCCCTGTCGACATCACACCAGCTTTCCACTACAAACATTATTCTGGCCCTCAATTTTGTGGGAGTGTTTGCCATACCGGTTGTGCTATTGCAAGGTGACCGCTAACATGACGGGCAGCGGTCCAGTCTCATTTTCTATGATTGAATCCAAACTGATGACTGTGCTGAGAGAAGCGCCGAAAAACGAAACCAACTTCGAAGTGTCGTTCTCAGATGCGGTAAGAATGAGCAAATTTAAATGCATACCGGAACCGTTCCCGATGGGCCTCTCGTTCAAATTCATCAAAATCATGTGTCCGACGTCAGGCTGGCCGAAATGACCCAGGATCACGTCGACTAGAAGAAGACGGCGTGCCGCCAACGAACCAAGGAGAATCGCGTTTTAATTGGCCAGTATGTCGACCAATAGACTCAAAGTGTCTACCACCTTTTCAGATAGAATTTAGCGTGACCTTGCGAACAAATTTGGGAAGTTTGGTATAAAGTACAATGTTCCCACTACATCCTGTTACGCGTTGTCCCAGCTGCTTCAGCGCAAAAATCCTACAATTAGTCAGTAAGTCGTTTGATATCGGAGATAGATGCAGTCGTATATCCCCTTGATTCGAACACCCGTGACGTGTATGACAGTGCGCTCTGAAGGAGCGTGGTTTTTATTTCAATTACGCCAAGGTAGTGGCATGTGAAAATCACGAACTCAAAGCCTATTCAGACTCACTACTTCACGTTGCTTGCATCCAAATCACTCGGCAGAATTACTACCACAAACCCCAACTATGGGAGCCCTTTTCATCTGTTCTTGTTGTGTACAACACCCGTTTTGTTTTTCCCGTTTGGTGCCTTTATCCACTCTCCATATTTTTGGCCTGAGCACCAAAGCCTCTTCGACTGTTCCATCGAGTGTCTAGTTCCATGCAGCCTCGTCGGTTTCTTCATCTTGTGGTCCGCTTGAGTTGATTTGGCGTGAACCTGGTGTAGGCCCGTTGTTGCCTACTTTATTTCTTCAAGATCACACCTGGAATAAGAGTTATTAAACCGGTGCACAGTAGCAGGCATGAAACCATGAGCTGAGGTATGTACAGTTTTATCTTTTTATTATAGCATTTGTGGTGCCACATGTGTTGGTACGCTTCAATTTGACGACCGGGTCTTAAGTTTTCCGGTCGCATCCCAGCGTGACCCAACCTAGTGTTCGACGCAGTTGCTAATTTGTTCGTTATCAAAGTCGTTTTTTGGGAATCCTCTTCCGTGCAAATTTCCGTCTGTGCCGAAGTTCAAGGGAACAAACTTGCTAACGATCCCCGGCTCTCCGCACACTTCGGGTGTTCCGCGAGGGCGATCACCCACATCAGAACAAGTAGCACAGGCTAAATCCCAACCCCTAGAGTTAAAGAGAAGCGAGTGGACAACAATGGACGTGCCATCTCAGGTCCGTCCATGTTAAGATGACGTATTCCTTAGGGATGATACAAAGATACGAAAGATAAAAAGCACTCGTTGGTTTCGGCGTGGACGCTCTATTGCGTGACCTATGCATCTTTGAAGAAAAAAGTTTATTTGTTTATTCGCGGTTCTAACGTTCACCTCTTTAATAACACGGTTCGTCTGCGCTGTCACACTCATCTTTTATAGCTTTGTATCTCCACTTATTTGTTTACATTCACACCGTTGTACCAGAGCTTGTTGAGGTCAATTACCACCCGGATTACGCACGAGGCATCAGTTATACACGATCCTACCTTAACAAGACCCTCAAGACACTCATCTCGCCAGTAGATTACACCACCTCCATGGAAGACCTTCCAATGAATTCGGCCTTTGTGTTAACAGAACTATTTACAGGCACATATTTAGCCCTGGATTTGGAATGCTTCACGGGATGTCCTTAAGTGCGCCCATAATTGTATAAAGATAAATTTACGCATCGCCCATCAAGATTATAAGTAACTAAAAGTGTAAAATGTTTGTATTTCCACCTCGGATTTTGCGGTTGGAATGGCTATGTTCTCATACGGCGGACCGAAAATTTCTGTTGGCGAAAGGCTTCCACTGATCTTGTTCGTCGGCTCTGAATAAGCCCTCGTCGGAGCGTGGCACAGTTAACCCAGTGTGTGTGCAGCGGAAAAAGAATGGAACAGTCTGTCTCGAAAGACAAGGCATTTTCAATCTGCTTTGACTCATCTAGTTCTGCAGCCATGAGTAGAACCAGTTTATGGATGAAGTCGCTATCTCATTCTCAGTGTCCCACATATTCATAGCCGAGCGTTTCAAATGTGTAAATTCGGGGCGCACGAGAGCGCCATTTCTGACCTTTGGATTCGATCCATTACCGCTTACTAGCACAAGGTCTCTCCATTGGAATTCCGCGGCAAATTGTGCTGCGAGGGTGCCGATGAGGAAATAACTGGAGGATGTCACAAGCAATGAAATTTTCAAGCGGCGACAGTATTAAACGCCCCTTCATTCCGCCATATCAAGCATATCTAGCTGCACAAGCAGCTCCACGGCAGCTGAGAAAAGCTCGCGTTGCGGCATTTGGTGAGTTCCAATCCGGATCGAACCTACACCGGAAACTAAAAAGAAACTAAAAAAGAAATTCGTAAAAAAACACAGATACAACAGCCCGGAGACTCTGTGATGCCCATGGCTTATGTCGGTGTGCGGAGCTGTAGCTGCCCTTGTCATAATTGGGGTTGTACCTCACCAGAGCCCACTTAGCCGAACAAACAAAACACGCGCACCTACCTGCTTCTCTCAGGAGTGAACGTATACAATAAGAAATATGTGTAAACAGAGGTTTCTAACCCTCTGCTACCAGCATGCAAGACGAGTGTCCAAAGACTAGTTCTTCGCCATGCACCACTTGTTAAGTTGAAGCTGATAGCAGTGCTTCTGGGACTGGTGACTATTTTTCACTTACACTTACTTTCTCTCCTAGGTTATTTTGCTGCCCAATTTAAGTAATGAGTGCCAGATAAGCTAGCCCATCATCTCGGAAGTTCATCCACGTCAGTACTTATACTTCTGATTTCCCCAACCACACTACCTCTCTGCGTGCTTATGTCGGTTTGTACTAGATCTCTTGTACTTCACTATCATATGTTAGCAAACCCAACCCTAGATTGGTTGCTAGTTGACTAAGTGCAAATCCATCCCTATCCCATCTCATATAGTCACCCACTGCCACCACCCTAATAGCGGTAGATGTCAAGTCTTTCTCTGTACATATATTAATGCATATTATCCCATCTGATGTCTCCTCAAACTCACCATGCTTTTCTAACTTCATCCCATTCCCTCGTCTTTCCAAGCTTAGAACTTCGACAATGTCTGATATGGACGACCTGGTTGGCTGTTATCCACTCCACCTGGCCTATGAATCTACACCCACAGGGATCCCCAACTGGACCAACAAAAAAACCCTAAAAGATCCCGCTGCTCAGAGAATTGTACATCCCAGCCCAATGACCTTTTAGGTGACGTCCGTTACGGGGCTGTCCGAAAGCCGAAGTATGTCAGGCCGATGATGGCACGGCACTGCCATACCCAGTTTGGTAGCATACCCGCAACTATTTCCTTCCAATTCTCGACTGTACCCTCCCATCCACTCCTTTTATTAACTGCAAATACGAATAAGCTCCCCACCTGGTCCCAGCTGCCTGCGTGATCTGTTCATTCCAAACTGCTGAACCTGTCGTTCGAATTTAACCATTTCGGTGGATTTTCAGTCTGTGCTCCCAACAAAAATCAATAATTTTCTATACAGCTCGCGTTCTGGCTCGTGTGTTGGCACCATCCCACTCCTCCAAGGAACTATTATGCCCGGCTCCACAACAGCGACACCGGCGAGTCTCTACAGTTTCACTGTACACCATGATCCTGAGGTTCTTGTTGCCATCTATACGCCTTGCCAATCCCTCCACTTCATCATCCCCACTTACGCTTTTTGTGACCCTGGCCATGAGTTCAACAGTCCAAGGCCAGGAGGCCTCAGCGGTGGTTTTAGGTTTTAGTTCAACTTGACCGGCTGGATGACGCCAACTCTGTTGCTTCACCAGATCTGATGTTCTGGTTCCTCATTTTCAACCATTTACACTCTTCTTGTCATGTGTCACACAGGAAGCCTCTTGTTTTGCCCTCCCTCGCTTTTTTTTTGCCCGCCACCTTCAAATCCTACCGACCTGATCTTGCTCGATGTTCTCTCCAAAAAAAGCATAGTAACTGTGCCTCCCTGCCCGTGCCGGCTTAGTGATGACCACGTCTACATCGGATAACTCCCCCCGCCTATGACGCTGTCCCTTTTCCCAAAACCCCTGTAACCACAATCCTTGCCAGTCATGCCCTTATTCGGACTGTAACCTTGTGATCATGCCTGATGGCATGCCACCCACAAGTTGGGATTGAGCATTATCATTATCATTATCAGTATCATCCTAGCAAATATCTTTACCATATAATCTGGGTGAGGATATCACCCTCCCGTGTCGTCGTGTCTACATGGTTTACCCGGCTCACTACAGCTTCCAAAGACAGCTGCTATTTTGTATCAGGAGAAAGCCCAAAAGTTAACAGAATATCCTGCCAAAAGACGCAGCGGCCGCTCAAAAATTTATTTGGAGCCCGCGAACGGATTTAGGTTGGAGGCTGTGCTGAGCAGCGGTAATTACGAATAAGGTCATATCTCAGTGCCACGAAATGTTCACTTACTCGATCCGTTATAAACAGCTAATGCGTCGGTATCAAAGCAACCAACGGGGTAAAAACACTTATATTCCTACACACAGCACGTTTTAGAGCCAAGCTTGTTGACCAACTCAACAACTGATCCTACTACCCTTTAGCAAACAACGAATGGAAGCCTTCTTCCAACAATTCAAACTAACAAACGCGTTTCTCACCATTAACAAACAAAGCGAAGCCGTATCCCACAAGAAGCGGCCAACAGGATTTTTCAGTCTACCGAAAATTCTCAAAAAAGGGGCCAAGTCAAACCAGTCGTCCACACCGCCTGTCCGACGCACGAAATTAATTTTTTTCAACTGGAGTTTAAACCACCTGCAGAATAGCTAGGTGGAAACTCTTGTTTTGTCGATAACCTTACACATGAAGCATTATATGACAACAAAACTCCTCTAAGCTTTGAGATGTGTTCACATTACCCATGTGTGCTTGTGGACAAGAGATCTAAAATCAAATACATTCGGTAAAAATGTTTCGACGTCGATAACTCGCACGGATCTGTCACCTAATAACACGCTGTCGGGAATTAAATTCTCTGGTATTTACGTTATTACATTTAAATAGGCAAGCGGAGCATCTGTAAGCACCTCAAGCACACTAACCATAACAGCCAATGTATATAGAGCAAAATGTGGTACAGGCACTGGTGAACATAGAAGACAAACCTTGTGATGAAATCTTAAAACAGTGAAAGAATAACTGCATTAAAACAGCCTTGAGTTGGCAAAATATGCTCGGCTTGGTCGGATGGCGCAGAGGAACCTCAGTCAAATTTTCGGCCTGGCATATTCCTAATTTTATGGTGGTTACAAAGGCGTCTTTGCGTTTTAGCAGGGAGTACAGTTGAGATATCGCGGCACGCTGTCCTGAGGTAAAATATTGCTCATAATGTGGCTGAAAAATAGTGGGCTGCCGACTCAGAAGGGTTTCAGCTTAGGTTGTCGTTAAAACTAAACTGGTCTGTAGATGGGGTTGGAAGGTCCGGTGACATTACCGCCATAGTCGTCAACCTTACATTTGAGACCAGGTTCAAACCACTTTTAGATGACTTATGGAAATTTATGGTGTGGCGAGCTTCTGGTCAAACTGTGTCCGCAAAGAGCGGTGCCGCTGGAAGTTAAGGAAAACGCACCGATTCTGCATGCCATCTAGTAAATACATAGGATGTTATACTTGCCTATTTCCCTTATAGCCTTACCATTCAGATGGCCCAAGATTTAGCCTATTTTTAAACACTTCTCTGAGCTTTTTTTGCAGCTTCTCAGCAAGAAGCACTCCTTTCTTGCTATGGCAGGTTCCTCCATCTATTGGTCCTGGCAAATTGTGACCCTGGGATAACCAAAGTTCTAAGTGGGCAATGACACGTTTCTGACGTATCCGAACAGCCAAGCTCTCTTTTGGCTGGTGGAAAAAGCCAGACTCCGGCGGCGGCTTCAGGTGCACAAACTAAACTTGGGAGACATCTTCCCTAAAGCAGGAACATGAACGTCGACTACGTCAACCAGGGCGTTCGCGGCCTCTGACGTGATGCCAGTTTTGGCAAGGTGCAAAAGTACATCTGTCCTGGACATAATGCTCTGATGAATCAGTCAGATGCGAAAGCTACGAAACATGCCGTTGACTAAGCTTACCTAGAGAAATCCGAGGAAACTTCGAACTATCTGTGTTTTGCGCTTCTGAGCCCAAAAGTCAAGTCAGGGACATGGTAAGAAGATCTTCAAGCTCAGAGCGCACACTTTCATTAGGCAAAATGTCTTCTCATTTCGGGTAGTAGCTGCGTGTAGTAGTAGCAGTAGCTGCTTCCACCGACGGTTGTCCACGCTCCTCCTAGAACCCAGTTCAAAGCACTATTAGACACTTTCTAATGCGAGTCCTCGTGCTGGCAGGCATACCGCTCCGCGCTGAGAATTTAAGAGCAGTGCTACACCCTTTTTTCGCTTGTGCATTTCAGGCATACTACAGCCGCTGAACGACAAGAACAAAACCGACCGGAAGACCTTAGGCAAAAGCCTCAATCCTGTGTATCAATCCGTGAGCCCGCGAATACTTAAAGTCTGCTTATTCTTCAGTAACCGATGTCAATACTTCGTTGCCCGTCCGTCATTGCTTGCAAGTTCGTCTCAGTTCTACCTATTTTCGAGCGTCCGCTCTGGCAGAAAAACGGAACGACGGGGTATCGAACCCACAGCTTCTCAGATGATGGGCGAACATCTTGCCCACTAAACAAACTGAACACCCGAAGAACCCTATATTTGTATCACCTATATATCGCACCTGCCAGACAGCTTTCCATGAGAGTTGTTTTAAATGGACCTCATCACGCAATCTGATTAGTCACGTCACACGAGCTGACGCATCGCGCCGTCAACCAAAGACAGTCCCTTATATCCCGAAGGTATTGATTCTTTCCCGTCACGAAGAGATTGGACCTTACCGTGGTATGGCGGCTTGCGCACCTCAGTGACCCATTGAGCTATACTAGGGGTGTCCCGCGACACTCGCAGAGTCTCTCATACTAGGTTGGTCAATGGGTAGAGGTCTGACGAACACAGTCTCCTGGCCCTCCAGGTTGGGGGTTGGAACATGTGTGGCGACGTGTTCCGTAAAATTGGTAATGTACTTGCATTTCCAGCCCAACACCGCTGCCTTGCGGTTAGGCTTTTGAGCCAAAGGCTTTGGTTGAGGACCCTAATCGTCCTTCTGTCTAGGTGTGGGCGCCCTGACAGTATCCCAGCCCTCGTACAACCATGACATTTACAGCTAACAATACTCTCATGCCACATCGGCCGTCGCGTGGTGCCATCAG
>SJOL01005286.1:267894-292117 GCA_004794785.1 Opisthorchis felineus
AAAATTACTATCATTCAGCCAACCCGTACCGTCTGCGTTGGCAATCATTTCATGAGGGGGTAGAGCGAGCTGCTTGGCGATGTTTCTACCAAGACCCGGAAGAAGCCAAAGCGGTCATAATGAACCCAGAATGCAACAACCTGGCACGGAATTGGCGAAGAGGCTTGGGTAATGTGTGTCGCAAGCGGATTTCCTTGGTATTGCCAGCCGGAGTGTCCCAAAATCTGCGTTGGTCTGGTATCGTAAAAAAGCCGGTTGTGCTGATTTTCGCTTTAGTAACACCACAAAATTCAATTGTGCACATGTTGTTAACCTTTGTGGGCACCATGGCAGAAACCGACAACCTATCGCGCTGGGCCTCCTGTGAAATTAATCTTAAAAATTGGCCACCCAGCAAAGCAGCTTCAAGGGGCCGGCTACAGTGTAGTCTGAACCCGGCTTACTGATGTAAAACCGGAGGCAAGTGCGTGTTAAAAACAATAAAGGCCAGCATGTGGTTTTTGCTCGAAACATATTGCTTTTACCTGCCATAGAGCCCGCCAAGCAGCACCATTTATGCCGCTTTAGGCTATTTCAGAAAAAATTCAAACAGCTTTTACCCAGCCTTATGAAGATTCCTTTATTTCTAACTGTACGCACACTTATTGCATCATTAGTTAGCAAAAATGTGGCTTTATGGGCTGACATAATTGGTATGTTCTTCGGGTGAGACAAATGTTTACTGGATCCGGGATTAGGCTCGGCGCTCTCCGATCTTAGTTGTTGGCTGACTAAATTGCTTACCACTGCTAGAGTTCGAACTAATTTCGCAGTGAAGATAGGACATATGAGTGCAATTGTGACATTGGAATAAAACTGTGTGTGCTTTCTACGACGCAACCCTCGTGCATGAGTGCGATCAGATCAAACCTGCAACCGCACGTTTGGATCGGTTCAACGGATGGACCGCCACCAAGCGGAAACGTGTTTCCTGGTAGAACTGTGCCCAGGCACCCTTCGCTATACCTAGGTCAAGCCTGATCTGTATCTGCTGAGGGCAGAATTGTGCTTCAACCGGGCGCGTTACTCAGGGCTTTGTGGCCGGACTTTCCAGAAATAGAGACCTCGCGATCGGACAAATGCTCCTCCATCTGAATCAGCTTATCGTTATTCATGCAAAGTCAGATGTAACATATGTTTACCGGTAAGATTACGTTGACTACCGTGGGCTACGCTCCGTTCAGCCTCGTTGAATCATTGGGGATGGGACGCAGAAACTTACTCGTTTTGAGATGGACTGTTGTGCGACTCCTGACGAATAAAAGTATGAATTTCGGCGTGCCGTAACGTACGCCTTGTGGCTAATGTTTCCCGTGCGCGACCCACCCCACCATATCAATGTGTTCAGGCCAAAGCTTTTATGAGGCTGGTCAGTTAACACAAAAAAATCAGCTTCATATAATATGCCGCGGATAATCAGACGCCGCCTATTTAAGAGTAACGTCCTTTTGCATGCACCTGAGTCTGCAACTCCTAGACAGGTGGACTCCATCGATCTCCGAATGGCGCTAAGAGCACTATTCTGAATCGAAAACCGGGTGAGTAGCTCCATAACATAATGCCTATATCGATTATCTGGTATTGTGATGCAGTCGCCGGTGCGAATAGCCTGCGCCGCAACGGCTCACGAGCCAAAGTAGCTCACTAAACCATACTATACAATACAACACTCGCAGAGGTTTACCTACTAGGCTGTCCAATGAATGGAGGTCTAGCAAACACTATCTTTTGATCCACACCGATAATTCTAACAAGAAATGAACTGCACTGTGCGGCGCCTGAGCCATCAAAGCCACGCGTTAAAGGATTTATACGGAGGATCCAGTCTTTCGACCAAATTTTCCGGTCCGAATTTTTCCTTGTTGTTCACTGGCTTTCGTTCACCTGAAAAACACAAACAAAAAAGACGAAGCGCGATACTTCACTTCCTCAGCGCTGGATAGAAGTAAGCTTGCCGGTGCAAGGACTTACGTAAAATGCACACAAAATAGCTCGCAACTGGGTTCCAGTTGCAGCAGGAACAACCATCTGAGGAAGTTTATTCCACGCACCAGCCGCCAAACATGAAAGAAGTTATTGTCTAACAAAAGTGTACCCTCTTGGCTTGAAAATCGCCTTATCACGTCTCCGCAGTAAGTTTGTGTGGTCAACCCGTCAGTTATCTTTGTTTAAAAAAGGCGCAAGTAAGTATCAGGTCCCCCTGTATGCGACCATATTCCAGATAGATTAGTACATGCCCGTCGAGGCCCGTCACATAATCAACAAATTTGAGGCCAGCAGCCACCTTTGCAGAAGCTCACTGGACACGTTTAGTGGGAATTAGTTCCTTCTTGCGTCCAGAGAAGGCTCATTAGTTGGCTTATTCAATAAATCGTCTAATGTAGACTCTATACGGCGTCTGGCAGTCTATGCGAGCAACACATGGGAGGTTCATCGAATCATCCATCTAAAGACGAATGCATTTTGAGCCGAATTTTCACGATGGATCGAGAAGAAAAGATTTTATGACAGCCAAATATCCAAATTTTCTTGGTATCTATATTTGTAGCGTCTTCCGGTCCGTTTTCACCATGGACGATGGGGGCACCACTGGTTCAATGATGAAGTTGGTTGACATGGACTAAAACTGATATCCGCTACTGGTCATGAGTGATCTTGGGCGGTTGAGCAGTCGGCCAGGGTCGCTCAAAGCACAAATAGAGATAGAGAGGGAGAAACTGGAATTTGAGACGAATGGCAAGTTTCGTCTCAAAAATATAGTTTACATTGGAACTAAGCAGATTCACTGGTATCGCTGTTGGAGGGAAGTCAGGTGTAAAAGATATTTGTGAGGAAGTGGTAGTGCAAGTGCATATGACTGAAAGAGCACCGCCAAACTTGTGGAGGGGGCAAACTGGAGTTGCAGGGCAAAACAGGGACGGTTAAGTCTGAAAAGAGGGTTCGGCGGACTAGAACGAGTTCGAACCAGAGACGGTTGGGGATGGGTAACCAATTTGTTTGTAGTTCCAATTAAAGGTCCGATTGGGTGAGAGGAGGCAATCGATAGTAGGAAAAAATAGTTGCATTAGTGCTATCCGACTAGGCATGGCAGTGCCGGGCCATCCGTTCACTGACATACTCCGTTTTATGGGCGTAGCGGTTGCGGTATTCGGACAAGGGAATAAACCAGCCCTGTGACCACCGATTTGCAGCATTGACATCCGTTTGGTTGGGATGCTGGCGTTGACACTCTTGCACTTCAGGTCGTCCGCAGAAAGTAGACACGGGCTTGAAAGCGCATTTTGAAGGTCACTGACGCAGATCAGAAAGAAGATTTATCCTAGAACGGAGCCTGGAGGAAGCCCGATGGAGACCGATGCAGAAGACGTGCATGTTGATCGTACTTTCAGTCTGAATATTCGGCCTGGTGGGAACGCTTAAATCTGGCGTAGTATTCCTCCTTGTATCCCATAAGACTTAAGTCTGTGGAGCAGCGGAACGTGTGGGATCCAGTCGAATACTTTTGGGAACATATGGCACTCTGTGTGAAACCACTACCGTGTCACTCAAGCCTTCTGTGTTCTGGTTCCTCGAGGAGAAGCCGGTCGGCTTGTTTCTTCGGCTGTGTCCCATATACTTAGACAGAACACTTTAATTTTACGGACGAGGACTTTTAGTGTGGCCTGTCTTCGTGTGGCCCATTAAGGGATTTTTTATTTACAGCTGTTCCGCATCTTACGAAATACCAAACAGACTTCCAAATATTCCGGTAAGGAAATAAGCAATGGTAAATTTACATACGTTGGATGTTGCGTCCACGCGAGGCTTCTTCCCCCAAGAGCATCATTCTCGTTGGTAGTAAAGGGGTCTGCGGCGGTTGAGTAGAAACTGAAATCCGGATTGGTGGCCGGTTGCGTCGGCGTGCTTTAAAAGGTACAAGGGTCTACAAATACCATTGGTTTCGCCATAGGCTTGGAGCCGGCCAAACTGTCGCCAAGCGGAAGCTGGTTTTGCGCCTACTCTCCAAAACTCTGGTGGCCCAGTTTTCCCGCCTCCAGAGGGCGATCCTCGGATATATGCTTGATCTTTGGGTAGGTTTTTTGAATGCTGACAGCCCGCGCAAAATCCTCTGTACGGCAGTTGGTGGGGAGAGCAGGACTAGAAGCCCAGATGTTCGCTTGCATTCCTTTTCGCGTGACCACTCTGCTTGAAGAGATTCATTTTCAGGCTTTGTGACGAGCCTACCAAGGACCGACCGTGCCAGTTTATTTGGCGTGCTTGTTTTGGAGAACGACCCCAGATGATCAGCCTGCAATCCCTGAGGCACCGGTCCACTAGAGAAGTCTTTGATGGTCTTGATTGCCACATCATAGAGCTGGACAACCTCCTTCGCAGCCAACGGACCCGTAATGGATAGAGCTAGGTATGCGTTTAGGGACGAAATTTCGTTACCGACTTTCGCCCAATCTGCCTTGTTCTTTGTGTTTGTGTCTTCCAAAGAAGTATCAGCTTTCTTGAGCACCCCGATTAAAACGGAACATTCGCACTGGTCTCTCCCCCTCAGGAGTGAAGACCTGCTTTCGTTTTTGACAGCTGTCTTGTTTGTTGTGGAATGCATCGCACCCCTAAGGTAAAGGCAGCTGGCGCAGAAAAATGGGTGAGGAGAGTTAGATAATTGGCTTGTCCGGTCGTCCTACAAACGCGAACATTTAGAATGCCACCAGGTCTGGCAGGCGTGACATTTCATTCCACGTCTAACGTTTGCTGGACGTCCATTTCGTCCACATCTGTTGTGTTCCACCGATAGCTGTAGAGGAGAGTAGCTTGTGACGATCCTGCTCATGATTTAATGTGGGCGCACCACAGAAACGGAGTGCACTCTGACAGAGATTTTCATGCCCAGATTATGTCAGAGTGAAAAGTTTAATATAATGACAGTTGTCAACTTTGTAAATAGATTAAACAGCGAAGCAATTCTTTCACAAGTTTGCACGAGCGTAAAACGAAACCAATTTCGCGTAAAACTGTGCCTCTTATTGTGGCGTCAGATGACGTCAGCATTGGAATCGCTTCTGACACACGTCTCACGTCCTCATCAACAAACTGCAGGTGGCCGGTTTCTGCACTTCAGTTCAGTTCAGTATTCCAGCTAGAAAACCGTGCACCGGATCGCAGTGGTTCCAGCGGCTACAGCTTATTTCACCGAGGATAAACAGGATAAGGAAATGAGAGCTACTGATTGAGGACGATGGCTCAATCAGTCCAATGACGTCGAACAGTCCTGTTGTTTTTTCAGGCCTAGATTGGCCGCATGACAGCCAATTCTGCCAGGGCCACCAACCATTGGTTTGTCTCGTTGCGCGGTCCCATCCGGGGAGACGGCAGTTACGATCGCCAGAGTTGACTGGTAAGGGTCATGCACTTCTTGCACAGGCCAGAATACTGATTGGTCAGTTGTGTACAAGCAACGGAGCCACGGAAGACCGTTGGTGGAAGCCTCTGTTGAGTGGCTAGGCCCCTTTGGACCAATCGTATTTTCGGGTCTGGCTTGTACATCAATCGACTGTTACCAGATCAGTAAGGGCTTTCGTGTTCTGTTGCCAAGTCATGGATTGATCGCTCCTGGACCATCCCTCCCTGGCACAAAGCTGGGTGATGAGGGCTCTATGGGGCGAATAGTCCTCAGCTGATTTATCGGGTGAGAGGCCTACCTCAGCATTGATGTTCCCACCAGACTCGCGCATTGCTTCGGAGGCACCGATGGTCAAATACAGAAACTTCAAAGGTCTTCCACATACACCGGCTGCGTCTCTGACCCATAATGTAGAACAGACCGGACGGTGGCATTGTACACTGTCCTCCATCCTCAAACTGACGCCACGTCGCCCCACGAATGTCGCAGGGTAGCAAACGTTGCTTTGGCTTTCCATTTCAGGAAGTCACTTCTTTTTCGCCACTCCACCGGAACTTGCGCAGCTGCCGAAATGGATGAACTTACCTACCAAATTAATGGACGCACCTGCAAGAATGAGGTCTGCGTCTGATCCCAGACAATCTTGCTGCAGCACTTTAGACGTTGCAGATTCGAAGCGCATACTGTTCGGCGGAATTATTCATATTCCAATATTTTGCATTTCTAAAGGGTCTGGTCCAAGTAGGGCAGTATAGTTGGCGTACTGAATGTCCGTCAGCGAACTCGTCGGGAGTATTTCGATCCTCGAGGTGTCAGAGGCGGACAAAGATGACTGAAGCAGCATGTCGCTTGCGAAGTTAAAGAGGAGGGGGGCATCTTTGCCTGAGACCACTGGATGTGTTTAACTGAGGAGAGGATTTGCCGGAGACATACGCGTCCACTGATGGAGGCATACAAAACTTTTATAGGAAACAGAAATTTAGTATGGATGCCTTACATTGTCAAATCCTGCATCAGTTTCTGACGATTAACGGAATCAAAATCAGACTTGCGACCGAGAAAGACAATCATTGTTGGTCGTCCAAGGGAGTGGCGCAGTTTCAGTACTTATCGTAAGGCCAAGGTGTGACGACTGTAACCCGGCTTGATTCACGCGAATCTGACACTTCTGATAACGGATCAACCTTTACAGGGTAGTTTCAGAGGGCACCTTGGAAGCTACCGCCACTGGACTAATGCCGCGGTGGTTTTTGCACAAAGTCCTCGCACACTTTTGGAGAGTAGGAATCACCATCGAGGCCCTCCATTCTGTCGATATTCTTTCCTCACTCCAGATGCTTTGCAGTAAAGTCGTCAAGATAATCATGAGGGACTCACCACCTTTGGAGAACGCAGGGTACAAACCATCCGGAACGGGTTGTTTGTTGCGCTGAAGCAATGATGTTGCATGCTGGTCTTCCGTTGCCAATTGCGGACCTGTATCCACGTTCCACTTGGGTTCATGTGATCCTTCCAGAGGGTGTTTAGCCCATCGTTCAAAATGACGTTTCTCTGAATGATTTGAGGTCCCACCTTCTTCAGAGATCACCTCGTCAACACCCACCCTCCTCGGACTGGTTGGTCGGATTAACTGGGACAGGGAGCAGTTTTTTTCGTTGCAACATCTTTCTCGATTTCTCGGGCCTTCCCTGTCCACCAGTGCTCTCTGAGGATCTTTAGGCTGTTCGATATTCGGCGCTTTAGGGATCTGCGCGCGCCATCGTAGTCGTTTGCTACTGGTATAGTTTTCCTGCCTTCAATCAAAGCTGCCGATCGTAACGGGATCCAGTATTCATCGGATTGTGCGAAAGACCTTGTGCGGAGGGTTTCCAGGTCTGTGAAAATGATTTCTCCAATCGTCATCCTGACCACCATTACAACCATTATACACATCGAGTTCTGGAAGCTTATCAGCTAACTCCATTTATTATTGTTGAGCTAAAGGAAACGCTTTACAGGCGACGAAATGAATGTCTTTGTATTGACGTGCGTATTTCAAAGTGAGAGTGAATAGATATGCGTACCCGCACAATGCCGTGGTCGGAGTCTAGTGGTGTACTCCGAAATGAGCGAAAATCCTTTGTCGAAGCTCTCCAGCAGTAGCTGAGTGTCACGTATCCCAACAGAATCCGCGGCTGGTTTGCAGTTGGTGGCCTCCAGGTACATGGTGTGAGCGTTTCTGGTGTCTAACCATAATCGTTCAGCTGTAACACCCTTTCGGTGCCTAGCTGCCATGCTACCCGAAGAAAGCACAAGGGCAGATATACTGCCAGGTTGCCCAAACCTAGACAGGGAAAGTCGAGATGCAGAGGCCGGGTTCGAATTACGGACCTTCCGGTCAGTAAATTTGCGCTCTAACCACTGAGCCATCTCGGCCCTACAAATGGTAACTGCTAAATGCAACCGATGTCATCTGCCGCTTGATCGGATGATACTTCTGATACCGACCAGTGTTCATTCTCCAGGTTCTTCCAATCCTAGAAACTTCTGAAATGCCTGTTTCTTGTTTATGATAGAGGTCTACTGATGTCAAATCCATTGGCTTTAGAGAGTTGTTTCCCTTTTGTTGCGGGCACATTTAACCTGTTTGTGAGGAGGAACCCTTTGAACTTCAATAGTCACGGGACCGGGGTCAAAAGGGCACATGACTGTGTTACACGAGGATTCGAAGGACAGCGAAGAAGCTGATAAGTAGCCTGGACGTGTATGCATGCCAATTCCATTGCTGTTTTGTTTGTAAGTGATGCGCGACGGCCGATGTGGCGTGACAGTATTGTTATTTGTAAGTGTCATGGTTGTACTTGTGTGGCGATACTGCCAGGGTGCCCACACCTAGACAAGAGGATGATTAAGGTCCTCAACCAAGGCCTTTGGCTTAAAGGTCTGATCGCAAGGCAGCGGTGTTTGGCGGAAAAGTAAAATACATTACCGTTTTTACGGAACAATTCACCAATCTGCAGGATCAGGGCACTCTTCGTAAGACCTCTAACCATTGACCAACCTGGTATGAGAGTCTCTGCGAGTGTCATGCGGACACCCCCCCTCCCCCCAGTATAGCTCAATGGGTCGCCGAGGTACACAAACCGTCACACCACGGTAAGGTTCAGTCTGTTCATGACGGAGAGAGAGGGACTGGTAGACTCGGATGGCAGACGAATTTACCAGAATCGTCTTCTGGAGTCTCCCAACTGTTCTACCATCAGATGTGAATTCATACTGGGACGAGATCGCCACCTCTTTGCACAGTGCTGGGAGATTTTCCTGTGACACGGTCTTATCAGGCCCAGTCAAGCATTGAATATCGTTAAACAATCGTTCAGCCGTAGCACCCTTTCTGTGCCCAACTGCCGTGCTAAGATAAGGAAGCACAAGGGCTGGGATAATGCCAGGTTGCCCAAGCCTAGACAAGGGAAGTGAAGAGGCATAGATCGGGTTCGAACCATGGACCTTCTGATCAGTGAATTCGCGCTCTAACCACTGAGCCGTCTCGCTCCCAACAGTGGTATTGCTCGGAGAAATATCCCAGCCAGTCCTGAACATAATTTGACGCCACGAATTATCAGACGTCACGTGAAAGTGAGCGTGCGAGCAGACCGTAAAGTCTGGTGCACACGGAAAGCCAATAAAATGGAAGATACCCAGATAGCCGGTAATGCCCGAATATTATTTCAGTTGATCCATGCGACCGGTCAACGGAAGCCATCTGTGAGCGAAACCATCAAGGATCAGAATGGAGTGAACATCTTAAGTAAAGAAGAACGCCTCTACCGTTGGACTGAATATTTCGAACAGCAGTTATCGTTGCCACCAGCTGCCACTCATCTGGAACCCACAGTTGAAGTGAAACCCTGAACGGTGAACGTAGAACCCCCTACGTTCTCGGAGGTTTATGACTGCATATGTTCTCTCAAGCGCTACCCAGCTTCTGGTCCGGATGACCTCACACCCGCATTGTTCAAAGATGGGAGTGGATTCCTCAGTCAGCGCTTGTCTGATCTGCTCGCCTCCTTTTGGGAAAAGTAGACCGTCCCAGGCAACTGGGAAGAGTCGGTGATAGTGCTCATTATCAAAAAAGGGGCTCGTAGTGAGTGCGGTAACCACAGGGGGATCAGTTTGACCCCGGGTGTAACGAAACTGTTGGTGTCACTTGTGCTTCGTCGCCTTATGGTGACTCGTGGAACACTGACTCGATAGCAGCAAGCAGGATTTCGGTCTGGTAGGGGCTGTGTTGATCAAATCTTCACATTCCATCAGGTGCTAGAACAACGCCACACGTACAAACGACCCACAATTTTAGTATTCCTGGATTTCCAAGGCGCATTCGACTCGGTTGACCGGTCCGTTTTCCTTGACACGTTTTTTCACCAAGGAATGCCCCGGAAGTATGTGAACATAATAAGTTCTTCGTATTCTCAGGCTTCCGAGCATGTGAGAGTATACAAAGAGCTCTCTAAAGCTATGAGATAGTGAGAACAATGGAAGGTCTTCAAAACCGCGGTGTTCAAACAGCCTGTGACAAAAGCCTTATCGATCTGGAATATGCAGACGATATCGTTCTCATCTTCGAAGAGGAGGAGGAGGCACAGGTGTTTTTGGATGAACTGATCAAAGTCATTGCGTCCTTTGGCATGTACTTTGCACGCGCAGATTGTAAGGTCATGCTCGTGGACATGCAGTCACTGAAGCCAGAAGCACGAGGGCTGGAATACTGCCAGGTTGCCCAAGCCTAGACAGGGGAAGTCGGGAGGCAGTGGTCGGGTTCGAACCACGAACCTTCCGGTCAGTAAATTCGCGCTCTAACCACTGAGCCATCCCGCTCCCGAACACTGAACACGCCATCTACAATCCAGGGAGAGGCACTCGAAGCTATGGAGCGTTTCACGGATCTTGGAAGTTGCATTAGTTCTGATTGTAGTGTGTCAGATGAGGTCAATGCACGAATCTGCAAGGCTCGGGTTGCGTTTGCTAATTTGAAACACCTATGGTGTCAAAGCCGTATATCCCTGAACCTCAATAGACGTGTATATCAGGCTACGGTAAGGGCTGTTTTGTTGCATGGCTGTTAGACTTGGCCTGTACTAGCTGCGGAACTGAGACGTCTTCAGGTGTTCGACAATCGTCGTCTCAGGAACATAGCTCATGTGGGTCGTCGGCGAATCCGTAACAAGGCGATTAGAAAGCGAGTTTTCGGTTGTGCAACGGGAATTTCCATTGAAAAATATACCCAGCACCAGAAGCTGCGTTCGTTAGGCCATGTATTGCGTATGCCAAACCGTTTGCCGAAGAGAGTTCTGTGTTCGGTGCCCAATTCAGAGTGACGGCGGTGTTCAAAAGCCTTATCGATCTGGAATATGCAGACGATATCGTTCTCATCTTCGAAGAGGAGGAGAAGGCACAGGTGTTTTTGCATGAACTGATCAAAGTCATTGCGTCCTTTGGCATGCACTTTGCACGCGCAGATTGTAAGATCATGCTCGTGGACATGCAGTCACTGAAGCCAGAAGCACGAGGGCTGGAATACTGCCAGGTTGCCCAAGCCTAGACAGGGGAAGTCGGGAGGCAGTGGTCGGGTTCGAACCACGGACCTTCCGGTCAGTAAATTCGTGCTCTATCCACTGAGCCATCTCGCCCCGTACCAATCTGAATGAAGAAAACTTAGTTTACGGCGTTCGGTATGTCAGTACATGAAAACTGGGCCCAAGATAGCTGAGCTCACTGAGCAGAAGCTCCGTGGCTCGAACCCACCTTCGGCATCCCGATTGCTCCTGTCTAGACTTCGGCAACCTGACAGTATCTCAGACCTTCTGCTTCCTTCGAGTGGCATAGCAGCTGGGTCCCTAAAGGGTGTTAAGGCTGATCGATTATTATCATCTTTTATTATTAAATGAAAACTGACAAAGTTTGGAAGTCTGACCATCCAAGTGAGTAATAATCAATCACTGTACTGAATCAATATAAGTGATCAATCACTGATGAACGGGCAACCGTAGGCTATCAGCACGCATACGCGCATCGCTGTCAGGTTTCGTAACAAGCGTAAGTGACGTTAATTATCACAACAATCGCCATGTTGCGGTAACATGTTATACTGGGAGTTGAGCAAGATGTTTGGATACTTCGAGCATTCACCCCACCTGAGATGAAAATTTCATTGCCTACTCACAAACGCTTTTTAAAACAGACGGGCAAACTTTGCCCCAGCGCAGAAAGCTTTGCTACAGCTACAGCTTGTCGAAGAAACACTCTAGTATCCATCGAAGTAGGGGGTACTATCATTTCAAGCCTGTTGGTGAACATGAGTCCACTGTGGTCCTATCTTTTCTGACCATCTGGTCGACACTCAAGTGCCATTGGCTGACGTATTTTCTTCGCCTACGGTGTTTGCGTTGAACAGCCAATGTCATCTGAATTATGCTTACGTTTTACTTTTCAGCCAGCCGCCTTGGGAAGCTATGGACACTATCCTGCTCAGCGATCTTGAAAGATTTTACATCATCCAAGGCGCAGAGGTAATTACGACTTATATCGAACACCCTAAATATTTTCTAGCTGGGTTGCCGCACAGACGGGCGTGCGTCAAATGAATATAGACCTTTGGAAATCGAGACGAGTATACTCAGCCATGCTAGTGGTTCAGCTAGCGTACGGATCGTACAGTTTACGCGGTCTCTCGCCTTATATCCTTTCATTCCTTAGGGCGAAACACATGTATTGGGTTGTGTCAAAATGGAGGTTGGAAAGCCCCTGTCAAACAGACCGGACGAAGGAAGAATCGAAATCAATGTTGAGTGGTAATTCACCGTACATTGGAAACCACGCTATTCCATTTCAACGCATAATTTTCCATCTTGGTTGGCCTTACGTGCTTTAGAACTGGTGCATACGAAACCAATTAGCTGAATTTTGCTTCATGATGTCCATGACTTATGACCAACTAGTATCGGTTATTTTGTCGCCAGGTTAGACTTGATTATATTTGTATCCACGTCATTCTCCTCCGGGCGCTCGTCCTCCCGTCCCGATTGGTGCATATCGAACGAGATGTACCAGACGCTTTCCTTCCTACTGGGCCGTAGTGGGAATGCATGTACCCGACAGAAGCAAACCCTGAACTCTGGTCATCTGATACAAGCCACTCATGTGGTTTGCGCTGGCGGGTACTCACCAATGTCTGCTTCCTTTAATGACCGAGTGCATGCGTTTCTATGGGTCCCTACAAGACTGTAACCCGTAATCTCTGGAATAATTGATTTAGGGCAGGATAAAGACCATTCAAGCGCGTGCCATGTGGATACAAATTCAGTATCCTCCCGCCCACAGCTGGTAGCTAAAGGCGCACTGTTCTAGATACGTGTGGTTATAATTTATTAAAGCTTCTTTGCGAAATATCTGGCTTTATTCGCTCTAAAGTTGAAGTCCTCTTGTAAACTGTCGTATGTGCACCCGGAATACATTACGCTGCGCTTCAGCACGTCAACTGAACACAAAAACTAGCCCAGGCCACAACAGGTCTGTTATGCGATCTCTCGGGCCAGCCTAGACCACTCTATATGGACCTGGCAATAGGCATTCAATGAAGCCGAATTATTTTTTGTAGATGAATCATGACTATTGGGAACTCGGACTTTACTATCGACGTCAAGCATGACGCGGTTTCCGATCCAGAGGTCAGCGCTTTCGTTTTGTGCTCGGTGTACCTTTTTCAGTGCCTAGTATGTTGCACACGACAGCAAGGGAATTAGCAGGCTGCTATGCGTTAATCACAAATGAACGAGTTGATAGTGGGAGGCGGGGGGCCTTCTTGAAACGGTGACAGACCAAAATCGGCCTGTTTTCACTAAAATCTTGATGCTTTTCCTAATCTCCACGTACGTCGATCAACACCCACCTCCCTGGAGAAAAAGTGAATAAAAATGTTGTATTTCGCTGTGGACAGCCAGCGGCGGCTGTTTTCTTGTGCAGTTTACAAAGGTATCTTATCTTGATTCGTAGCGGACAGCCGAAATTCGACTCTTCACTCCAGTCGATTTTATGGTACACGTGGTTTCAGTGAACTTCTGAATGGATGGGTCTGATCGGCCTTTTCTTCTTGCACTTGGTGATTGCACTGGATTGGTAGGTGGTTGCGATGATGTTGATTATAAGTGAACTTGGATTGTCAAGTGAGATCAGTCGTCTCTTTGGGTTCAAAGCAGGGTCATTCTCTCAAGAAGTTGCGATTGTGGTCAGTTTGACGGGAACGAAAACAACTTGCTAGAATGTGCCGACTAAATAACGTCTGGATGAGTTGTTTGTAAATGTGATGAACAGGGACGGGGGGGATATAAGATATTATTTTTTTGAACCAACCGTTAAATTTGGTTCTCATCTTTCTCCACTGTTAACAGCTTCCGGCAAAGTTAGGTTACATACTTGATGTCCCTAATTGCGGAAACTTTTCGACTCTGTGTGTTTTCGTCAGTGGATTTGTGAACAGGTCCAAACCACTCCAACGCTTAGTCATATTCAAGTCCGATCAATCAGGTTCCTATTGACTTTAATCCCGCGTACAGAGATCATTTTTTATGAGAACTGACTTTCAAGTAACCAACTGTTCTCAATCAAACTACATGGCAACCCATCACATAAAGGCGACATTTAGATATCGACCCCCCGGCCATGGACCCGGCGTCATTCTGGCAAAATACAGCTAGGAATCCACATTGACGTGTAACTAATGTTTTCCACCTTAAAAATGGCTGCTTTCTGCTCAATACCCTCTCTTCTCATTTTCTCGCAACTCAAACCGGAGGAAAACTTTTCCTACTCGCTACTCAATAACAGCGTATGAAACCTGTTCGCTTGAATGAGGTAATGGCTTACAGTGCAAATTTGGTTGTCGCTGAAGCGCACTTAGCAGGTGACATCTTATACCAACGTGTCTGACGCAAAATAGCCTACCTGTAGATGTTGAAACCAGTTGTGATGCCCACCTTTATGGCAAACACCCAGGTACCCGTTTATGGCACAGTTGTCACACTCTTGGTCGGGATCATTACAAGCTTCACAAGTACTACTGCGGTGGCACCGGATTTGGTTGAGGACCACAAACATGACAATATGATGTTAGGTGTGATTACCAGACCACTAACTGTTTTGGAAAAACGTACACCGCCACAAGAAATCAATAAACAGGACTTCCTCGCAAACTGCGTGAATAACATGGCATTTTAGAGGGGTGGGAATGTCCACGGTAGACCGGAATTCAAGACATATCCAATCCGGAACATACTGAGGCCTTTAGAGACAACGCTACACCATTTTACTGTATCTAGCACTGTGCTGTTTCCGGATATCGAAGCAAAATGCGAGAACCAATGAACGATGTCTCTACCGATGCTATAGTTGGCGTGTGTTTCATCTGGCGACAACTTTGACTACCTAAGTTTGGCCTCACGGTGAATCAGTCTCGTAAGATCCAAATGGAATGTTGTACAGATGGAGTCCAAAGCGTGGGTGCCTGTGGCCTGCGATCGGAAAATTCAACCGTTAGGATAACTAGGCGCTACGTGCACATGGTCTGAGGTCATCTCACACACTGTTCGAATGAAAGCACTTTGTACCTTCGTAGTTTAGTTGCATGTATTTACGAACCCTGCTGGATATGGCGCATAACCTATCCCATCGGTGAGCATGCCTTCACTTCATAGCCAGGCTGCGTAGTTACAGCTTGTATGCCGTCGTACACTGGGTTTGTGTTATAACTTTCATGAGTGATGCTGGGGCAGTGTCGCTGATTACATCTTACTCTTAGGTGTGTTTAGTTCAGTATCGCTAGGTGGCCTAGACACCTGGTGCATGATGGTTCCTTCCGAGTTTTTTTTTGCAGTCTTTCTATTTTTTTCCTCACGCCCGTGTGGTAGCTAAGCACCAGTTTTTACTACTAGTGTGTTGCTGTTGGTATTGCCTAACGGAAGCCGGCGATTCAGGTTACCGTATCTTTCTATAGAGACCATAATATGGACGTACACGGTCCACAATGACTTATCAGTTGACTCAGTTTCATGCAGTTTGATCATGCTAGCCTCTTTCGGTTATCTGTCAATCACACAAACAGTGTACAAGGATTCGATTTATTGGAATGCTCTGCTTGATCTGTTTGCTCTTTGTAGTTATCCTACAGCTACTTATGCCTCCACGGATAAAGGTGCAAACGAGATTGCGGAAAACTTAAAAATCACCCTGCAGTCTGCTTACCGATCCGACGCCCTGGATTTGAGACGTTTGTGCATTCAGTCCGGGCGACAGTGCTGGATCGTTTATATAGACCTTCTTGTGAGTATTAGCTTTGTCTGTTGCTTAACGCACACACTGTAGCTATTAGAAGGCGGAGGCAATTTTCTAGACGCTGCTTCGCTTGCAATCAAAGCAGCCCTCATTGATGCAACGTAAGAATACCATTTTTGATGTTCCAGTAACTTTCTCAACCCACAGCCATCTTATAGACCCTATGAATTCCAAACAGCTGATGCCGAAAGATACGGAGGTCACAACTCCATTTTTCAGTGAGAAACTCCTACCAGTATTCGTGACTGTGCACAAGGTAAGTGTATGAAGCTTAACCTAAAATAAGTGAATACCGGCGTCCGTTGTTAAATCTCTGGGAAACGCAATAAGCGGGTGTAAGCACATATTACCTGAAATAATGAACGCTCACCTCATTAATTTGTATCTTTTCTATGCTGGTTCAGCCATTTAGTTCGACAGCGAAGTGACGTATAAAGTGACCTCTATTCAAAAGCTTCCGAAATGAATATAAACTGCTTCAGATTTGCAAAGTTCATCCGTGGGGTGCTCGAAATGTCTTATTACTATCATCGTGCATCAGGAAAAATATATGATTTAAAGCGAATCTGGGTTAGGATAAGAACTTTATATCGGTTGGATTAGGACAGCCTGGCCTGAGGATTTGTCTAGCTTGTATTGATTCGTGCAAACTTCCACTGTCATACTTTGGGAAATGCGAATTGATTGAAGTCCCCATGAAAAGCGACAGTAGGTTTACGGCGAAAGGACGTACATATCCTTACTTTGTGTAGCACCACACTCGCCTTAGCGGGAAACAAATCACTAAGAATCACTGCTTTCGGTTTCTCTCCACTTGGTGTCCTATGGGTATCCACTTCATGGCCTTGGGAGATATAACTGGCTACCGTTGGAAGTCCACAAGCAACTAGATGTTGATAAGGTCGTCAACAAACCAGCTCGAAACAGCTCAGTGTTTAAGGCGCGAACTTACCGGAAGGTCCGTGGTTCGATTCCAACCGCTACATCTCGACTGTTCCAGTCTAGGTTTGGTGGACTTTACAATATCTCAACCTTCGTACTAACTTCTGGTGGCATGGCACCTGGACACCGATAGGGTGTTGCAGCTGGACGAAAACAGACTAGTAATGTTCAGGGACTGCTGACGTACTCCCCGTACCAGCACGGTCCCGATGAGCGTGTCTCAATTTGAGGGTCGGTAACCAGGCCACTCTCTGGCCAGTGAGCCAGTATAGTTCGTCTACCGGCTGTTTGCACATACGGTAGAAGTTGTGAGGACTTGTCAACCGATGTGAATTTACTTATTTGCAAGTCATTTGATGGGCGTTTTATAGAAGTAGTAAGAAAATACAGGTTCATACGTGCATCATTTGTCTGGAGGCAAGTAAAGGTGCATGGTGAATTGCGTTCTTTTTTAAGAAAAATAGTTCACTGTAATGCCAAACTGGTTTCTGAGGCATCTGCAAAACGTTTCCACGGTTAAAAGATTTCTAAAATAACGAATGGTCTACATTGGAAGGGAGTCCCATTCGGGAAGTGGGTTCACAGCGAATTAACTGCATCCGTAAACGATATGAGTTGTGGTGTCTTGGATTCACCCAAAATTCTTGATGCCAGTCAGTAGCTTCGTTAGCGTTGTTCGCGTTGACAGCCTATTGGGTTCAACTTTTTATTACTCATAAATTTAGCCTAGAGGGAAAACATAACTCGTAATTGGAGCCATTTCGTAAAGCTGACAGTAATCAACTATGTTAATAGGTTATACGTGTTATGAAAAACGAATAAAGTATGGTACCATAAAAATGCAACAACATATAAGCACTGCAAAGCAGTACAAGCTCACAGAGAAGGAGTTAACCAGAGGTATGATTTTCATTGAATACATGTTGAAAATCGTTCCAAATGTGGTAACAGCATTCTATAGTGGGGTGATTCCAGGACTTCTATAAGGGACTTACGGGAGAATGAATAACTGTGAAAACGAAATAGGCGGCATAATTTTTTGATGGCAGGGACTGGAGTTAGCCCTACATGGAACGACCATGTGGGTTAAGGAACATTTGTCTAGAAGTAATGGATGTTGGAGTGTAGATGGGCGGGTATGAATTGGTGGGGTATAGGGAAACGTGATTTTTTTCGAAACATTAAGGGCTCTGAGGGATCCCTAATGGTGAATACCTATATGCTGGGCGTTTAGAATGCTCGTGGTTTCTATGTGGCTGCTACTTATCCTAGTTGAAGTAGATCTCAAGGATTAAAGACGATTTGAAACTCAGAGGATGGAATCGTCTGCAACGCAACGAATGTGTCCAGAAAAGGGTTAATCCTAAAAAGAAGTGTACGGCGGACAAATGAAAACATCAGAGAACACCCTCGTTCGCCTGGAGGATCCGAGACCGCACATCTCAATTGCGTGTTTTTTTGTGAAGTTTCTACTCCAATCCGACGGGTTCAGATGCATATTGGCTGTTTGGTACTGAGATTGGTGTGCCATACTCAGTCGAAAGCCTTGGAGACCTCAGAGCACACGGATTTGTTTATACCAAACGATTCTAGGGCAGATGAGATGCACACCAACATCTTGTCGTCGAGGGATCGTCAAAGGGAACATTAGTTTCTAAATCATGTACTGGTTTTGGGCTAAGTTTGATTCCAGAACTTTGGATAGAGTTATCATCATCATCATCAGACACCAATGTTGACACTGGTACTTCACTGCCGTACAATCACAAAACTGCCTAATTATATTTCAAGCCTTAGAACGAAAAGAAGAGTAAGTGAGGGACGGGACCTGGTGCTGGCATTCTGAGGAGCCTACACCTCCAACCGCTCACTCGGATAACCTGCAAAGAAACTGACAGCATGAACGCCACTGACACCGATCAACCGCCATTCTTTGAAATATCTCCAGCCAAGCAAGGGCGTAGTCACGGGGACCACATCCTCCAAGGCGTACAACAATAACAACACCGAAACTCTTCGTAATCTCTTTCACGCCCTTCTGCCAAGTTATACGTTGTTCACCTCGCTTCTGAAGGAGGCAGGGAGTACCATAATCGTGTCGGTAGACGGTGTTTCGGCATGCGTAGCACATGACCAAGCCACAACAGTCGATGGTGCTGGATGTTTTCCGCGATTGAATTACCTGCTGCACAACCAAATACCCGTTTTCTAATCACCTCGTTATTAACCCGTTGACGCCATCCAAAACCAGCAACGCTTCTGAGGCATCGGTGGTCGAAAACCTGAAGACGCCTCACATCTCTGTCTGCAGAGGCCATGTTTCGCAACCATACAACACAGCCCTTACTGTAGCCTGGCACACGCGACCCTTGAGACCCAGTGATGTCTTTTTGACGCCGCAAGTGATGCAAATTAGCGAACGTGATTTTGGCCTCTGAGATTCGTGCACTGACCTCATCACACACCTCTGTCAGAGCTTGGATTCTCACGAATCAATGTTTCGTGTGCCACCGTAAGAGGACGAAAAATCAGTGACGCCAGAAGCCTTCTCACAACAGGAGTCAAACTAACACCTCTGTGGTTGCTACATTCACTGTAAGTCCCCAATAAGATCCACTTCGTATGGGTCTACTAGATAATTGGTCAACTTCGCGGCATTAAATCGTTGCACCTTTCCGGTGCCTAGCTGCCATGCCACCCAAAGGAAGCACGAGGGCTGGGATACTGCCAGGTTGCCTAAGCCTAGACAGGGGAAACCGAGATGCCGAGGTCGAGTTCAAACCACGGACCTTAAGGTCAGTAAATTCGCGCTCTAACCACTGAGCCATCTCGCCCACGGCATTAATCTGTCATCGGTTTGATAAAGGGCAAGCCTGGCTACTTACGTCACACGAGCGCTGCATTTTGTCACGCCAGACAGCTTGTAGTCTGTTGGTAGCGTGGGGAGATTTTGGAATTTCGGTGGAGATTTCGCCTGTAAGTGGAGCCAATCAATGCTGGAAAACGTGGAAGGATTGTACGGCTATTTCATCCTTATTGAGGACCATCAGCAGTGCGCATCTCACGAAACTCCAGAGATTCTCGAACACGCCACCTCCCGGCTAGTAGCTGGAACTCCTATCCGTTCGACCACGAGCGGTATCATTTAGTACTGCTGTTCACTGATCCATTGGGGTAGACAATGTCATTGGTTGCATTTGGCCTCAACGTATTAGTTCGATTCTTCTCACCATACGAGGAAATGAAGCACTGTAGAAGGAATAGAAAGTGAACACTAGTCTGGGTCAGGACGGCAGATTGGGATCCATACCAGGCCCATCATCGTACACATGAAGGACCACATGTCAAAAGTACGCTTTCTGCGGTGTGGCAAATTGACTAGCCGGCATCCGATGGGACGGTTAATTGCTGTACACAATCTGGTAGTGACACAAGCCCTTCATGGACTTCCAACTCAACGCCACTTGCGTCCCAATGATGGAAGTTTCGCGATTAGGTAGCCCAGGCACCAGTTGGGGTTGTGGTTAGCAATCTCAGCTCTTATTTATTCCGGTTTCCGTAAATCGTCTGTAGCTGGAGCCATCAAGAATCAAACTGGCTCGATAATCTTTAGCAGTTGTTGGTATTCGGTCTTATTCTTGAGCCTAATTAGAACATTTGGCGGTAAAGATTGGATGGTCTTCGGCCGCATATTTTCCATCAAGCGCCACTGAGTTCGTAGTTCGAACCACCCCCACCTGCGCCATTCAATGAAGGGGGTAAGGTCATCCATCAATCAGCGTTCGTTCATCTGCTTCTATTTAGGGGAGGGGAAGGAGGCTGTTCCAGAATTGAACTGGTTATAATGCTTACTTTTTACAAGAAAGGTCTGTTAATGTGGCTACCACACAGCAATCAGTTTGACTTGGTCACTGCGATCATCCATGGAGCATTGACTCGAGGGCAGCAAGCAGGCCTGGTGTAAGTTGGGTTGGTCAAAACTTTACATCATCACATGACACATGTGACACACGTTTAGGTGACCTATATTATCGGTATTCCTGGATTTCCAAGGCTCATTCGACTGCTGGCCAATCTGTTCTCGTTAATACGCTTGCTCAGCGGACAATGTTCCGGTAATTTGAGTAGTGCATTACGAATAACTTATTTGTATTCTCCGATTCGTGAGCGTAAGGAAGCTCACCAAAATCCTTCACACGAAAGGCAAGGATCGCCACTCTTACCATTTCTACTCAGTTTTGGTACTGACGAGAGAACGAGGCGAACGACGGATTGTCTTCCAAAAACATGAGCATACTGACATTTTTTACGGACCGAGGGCTTAACCCAGTCACAGCAGTTGGACACGTCGCTTCACCGTTAGAATGAGAATGAGGCGACAAAAATGTGAATGTCAACTTACACTCCCGGGTTGCGGAAAATCACTGATTTTGTTGTTGCGTTGTCAACCTGTTTTCAAGTTCATGCTGCGTGAAGTTAATTTTTAAAATGCCTTTACGAACCAACTTTAGCTAGGCAAAAAGCATCTTTAGACTGCATATGCAATATTTACTTTTCTAATAGTGCACTTTCCTGTTTGTAGGTAGGAAACTCGCATATAGTGGACGCTTCAAAAGAGGAGGAAGCTTGCTCTCTGTCTCGGTACATTGTGTTCATTACTTCACTACTTTCTACAGGCTTTCTGTAGTGGTCTATCCTGACGGCTGTACGGGCGATATGCTACAAGAAGGATGCGGGAGTTGTCAGCTCGAAACCATTATGGATATGTTTGAGGTTTGTGTCCTTTACAAATCCCCCTAACAACTTTCAAGCTTGCTAAGAAAGTTGGTATGGAATTGAACAGTGCACTTACGAAGACGCTGCGTTTGGAACGTGAGTTGCGGTCTTAAGGTGCTCTGGGAGTGTAAAACAACTCCCCCTCCCCTGTAAATTACTTCTATTTTGTAATAAATCTAACAGTGACGAATGAGATTTACTCTGAGCAGCGAGACCGATACATTGTGGGTATGTGGTGAATCAGTTTTTACTGTCAAGTCATCTATTGCACGACGCTTTGGTGAGCGGATACCGGTTATTAAGTTGTCTATAATCTCTAACCGCATACGTATCTCAGAAGAGTTGGCTGACCATACGAATCACGTACTCTACCACTCCAAATCCTCAAATGCACCGAAAACCCATCCATAATGGTAACAGCACTAACAGCTGTAAATTTGGACGTCCGCAAGCAGCAACTTTGTCGAACTCGTGGACCAAGGACTGAAAGTTAGCTCCAAACACATTAGTCGAGTACCATACTTTCTCCATACTGTGATGGTACCGCAAGCATGCTAGTAAGCCAATTTTAGGTCCATCGAATACCGTGCATTTACCAACCATTAGAGCATCTACAGGCCAGTGTGTTGTTGAAAGGCGTTGTACCACCATTGAATACAATTGGTTCTTCTGGAAACATTGGAGTCGCATAATCTATAAATATTTCAGGTAAAATGGGACAGAGGTGAAACAGGTGCTAATGGGATTTACCCATTATTAGAATTTTGCAGTCCCAAGTCTCAGCACTCCAATCGAACACAGGGTGAAACGAATGTAGCGACCAGCTATCTTGGACGAAGTAGAAGCACCCACTTGTATTTTTTCTCTGAAATCCAATTTTGCATTCCTTGTTTCTGCAGTCGACACTAGGGGCTTGGGAACTGTGTCGTAGCTACGGTGTCCTATGGCAAAATACACTGATTAGTGAAATACATTGGTGTCAACGGTAGACTTAACTAAATCTCTCGCTTATGATATTCTTCGGTGGAATGTGCTGCACAAAGGCCGACTGATGTTTAAGTTGGCACAATATTCGAAATGTCGCTGTATATTTTCTTCACGTAACGCACCATTCACAAGGCTGTTAAGGATCTTCGGCAGCTTAATACCGGTCTTGTTCTTCTTAGAGCTCATCGGGCAGGCGTATTCCTCGGTTTTTCATCATCGAGGAGCTCTTAGTATGTGTTATATCAAAGAAACATCGATATCTCGAATATCGTGCCAGCTGAGGTCTGAGGCGGCCTTTATGGAGCACATTCATTTGAAGAGATTCAGCTGAGTCTATCGTAAATACCAATGTAGTTTGAAAATGAGCGTACAATTTGGTGTCCAAATGGAACATAAGGTTGATGGAAACTCGGGGACTGCGCTACCCGATTAGCTTCGGGAAACGTGAAATCACGCCGTTTGTTTTTCAATGGATGGATTGATAAGTATGTTAAGTCAGTCCGAAGAAATGTAATAGCCACGCAAAAAAACGTAATGGCGAACGTACCGTCGGAAATCCAGTTAGTGAACTATATCAATGCTTACACAGAGGTAGAGATGGCCGTGGTCAGGGTGCGAACTTGAGAAACGGAAGGTACCTGGTTCGAACCCAACCTTTGCATCTCGACTGCTCCTGTCTACGCTTGGGCACCCTGGCATAATCTCGGCCCTCGTGCTTCATTCGGGTGGCTTGGCAACTAGGTACGGAAATGATGCTACAGCTGAACCATTGTTATATATTTACTCAGACTCGTTTTTGCGTAGGAGCAACGTTAAATACAACTCAGTGCGGCCTCGCGTTACCGATTGTTTAGTCGCACGATTAACAGTTCCGATGATAAATTATCCCAACGATACAGTGCGATTAACTGGCCCGCAGTGTATTGACTGTGTTAAATCGGTTGGTGACCGCGTCACGGATGTTACGGTCCATGTTGTCATCTCCGGTGAATAGTACCTACTTACCTACTGAGTCAAAGCGGGTATCGGAACTAGGCTTGGGTCACATCAGAGGTGTGTTACCAATTCAGTGAGGAACTGTAGTCATTTCCTACTAGGAAGAGGCCTTACAACAATCATGCTCAGTTGATAACCGCGACAACCATACCCAAACACAGCAGTGAATAGGTTTTACCGGATAATGGACTAGCCCGTTCTAAAGTTTCGCATAAATTCGTTGACACCACTGAGAATTCCTTCGTGACATTGTCCTCTACCATTGCAAAACCGAATGTCCCTTAGACGGTGAAATGGGGGTGGCTGCCTGTGGCACGGAGAGTGGACGTTCGTCCTTCGAACATAATGCTAGGGGTGAAATCTGTATGAGCGTGACGACGGCCACTACGTTCGCTGTCACATGCGGTTGCTACACAGAAGCTGAATACCGAGCTCGCACTGCGGCGCAACTTTCAGGCAATCTAACCGCCCAGACGATATACGTAACCAAATATTAACTCAGGAGTTTCCACCCGCTTAGTAAATTACCTTTGGGTGATGGCCGACTGAAGGTATTTGTCGTGTTGCTTGCCCTTCTGAGAGGCAACGCTCACTTTCCATCGCCAGTGGACATAGAGTTCGAATTCCTTTCCTGTCCTTCAAGAAGGTCAGCAGCGGCTTGTTTCGTGAGTATTTCGAACATCCCTATCCGTGCACACTGGTGTAATTCTTGCCTATCTGAAGGTT
>SJOL01005286.1:292392-309246 GCA_004794785.1 Opisthorchis felineus
ATAAAACTGGGTACTAGGGAGCTCAATTCAATGGGTTTTGTTTTTTTACCCGCTTGCGTTTCAGCTGGCAGAGCGGTAGCCTAGGGTTATGGCTTTTGTTTCGTTCGGTGTGTCGAGTAATTTGATCGCAAGGGTCTTATTATCAAACGGCTTAAATCACTCATATGCCCTGAACAGCGCCGTTCCATCAAAATCACTTCCAAGGCTATCTCTTGTGGGAACGCAACGGGTGAATGTGAAGTTGACGACCGCCTTCGAATGCTGTGAACTTCCAAGCATCTCGGCTTTAGTCACTGAAGACGGAACCGCAAAGTTACTTCAGACAGTGTAAGCAAAATTACTGTACTGACCCGATGTTAAACGGAAAACGGTAGTATAAGTGTGTTTGTCCACACACTTTTACCTGACGTTCGACGTAAGCGGTAGATTTAACCAACCATCAGCGTGACAAACTGATGAAAGTGATCAGTCAAGTTTCGGGAAACCAAACCTCTTAACCCCATGCGATGGGTCGGCTGGGAGAAAGAAGGTTACGGAAGTTACACTTGAAACAAGTGCTTCTGAGCAATCTTGATTTGATTTCCTGTCGTTCCAGGGAACTCATCCCTGGCATCGTCTTAGGCATAGAACTCCGAACAGGTTAGTAGCTTCTGGATCCAACTTGAGGCAACTGGACGCCAAAACAAGCAAGGTCGAAAGGCAAAAGTTCAGCTGCAATTTTAGGAGGGTCTGCATTTATCCACAAACACTTAAGCCATATTGAGGTTCTTCATTCATAATGAATCTATTGTTTATTGGACCGTTGATGGGGCGTTAGCGTGAATATCAGGTTTGAGCTGCAAAGTTGCTCGACTGGAGCGGCATCCCTTGATTTATTAATATGTTATCATATTACGATGGAAAACAGTGAGCTTCACGGTAGAGCTGTTGATTCAATCACCTCTTTTTACGGGTGTGGAGTTTTCTTTGGCTGTGTTGGCAAATAATGGTTTCTCGGCTGCACGCGCCAGGCCATCAAGATGTCACCTCTAAGTGCTACGGGGCCACCCACACTCAGATCTGTCCAGTGAAGTGATTGAAATGGTTCACTACGCCTCTTGACAGCACGCAACACAGTCGCTGGCTTGAAAAACTGCCGAAAGTGTACTGGTCATCCATAAAGCCAGAGGTCTTGTTACTATCATTTAGCTTATGACTGCATTGCATACACAAATGTAGATGTGGAAACCACCAAGTGAAAAAACAATAAACCTGCTGATATTACCTGAAATCTGTCGCTTGGTATGTGGGGAAACCTCCATGATTTCTGAGAACTTCCAATATAATTCAAATTGAAGCGATATATAGCGTCAACAAGTGGGTTTGTGCGCTATTCGAGCTGTGCTTATGAGTGAAGCAAATAATTCAGTGCAGAGTCGTTACGTTCTTCCGCCAGTAATTACAGACGTAAATTAGTCTCACTCGGAGTATGTGAGCTGTAGCCAAAGCTAAAGGTTCAATTGTAGAAGGGATACAAACTAGGACTTTACAATCGGCAATTATGTATCGTACGACCTCCGTGTCGCATTCGCAAAATCATATCATGAAGCACATTAAATTGTTCATATTCTAGTGGAATCATCGAAATATCTCCGGTCGGAATGTTCTCAATTATCTCCGGAAAATTTCGCGAACTTCTCATTACCCTTAAAATGCTGTTTAACTAGCCAACTGTCGTTATGTAGCACTTCCACAAATACCGACGGTAGCTACGTAAATGGAGCCTGAGGGTAGATAGACCTTCGATGCACGGCAAAAGGTGGCCGTCACGCAACGAGGGGTGATTTAAAGTCATTCTATGGTTACCAAACATGCATAATGCCATCCGAGTTAACAGGAGGGGCCATGGGCTTACACTGGTCATCAGTCACACCCACTCAGTTTTACCCATTTTCAATCGCAGAGAGTGAGGTAACTTGCGGGATTTTGAGGAATCGATGGTGAATCAGGGTGAAAGTTACGTGGTATCATTTAAACTTTCCGAACCCGTCGACTACATCGTAGCATTTGGACAACAATTTACCAAGCTTTGCATCATGCACTCTGAATTTCACCATAATAACAACAACCGGAAGGACATCCAAACAATTGTGATCGAAAGGGTTGAGACCATCCCCCTCCACTACATTGGTCTGGAGGGCGTGCTGGCGAAATATGTACTACGTTATGGTGACCTGGAGAAGGATCAGTCGGCTACATGACCGTTCGGAACCGCTGATCCCCGTGACACACGATCAACAGCTTAGTCATACTATATTTTCCTTGAGCTGGTTCATCTAAGCAAGTGCGCGGGTTCTCTTGGTAAGCAACCAGCGCTAAGAATAGGGACTCTGAACCACCTTCTATCTCCGTGTGAACTGGATATTCTTCAATCTTCACAACTATGGTGGTGACGGTGCACAGCCTGGAACCTTTTCATTCCTTCATTCCGACTTCTGCACGCGTACATAAATGAGTTCAACACGCTGTCGATGGTTTTACTTTCGCAACAAAATCTGAGGATGGAACACTGAACAAGCACTAGCCGCGTTTCAAATTGATCAGATTTGTCCCAGTCCAATATTGTCAGGCTGCTATATAGGGACTGGATTCAGTGATCTATCATCGACTGGACATAGATCTGCATTGGGTATGCTTACAGGTAAAAAAAAACAACATATCAGGTCCCGTTTACAAGCGGAGACAAACGTGTTAACTAACCAACGTCGTACCAACAAACTATCCGCTTAAATTCTGACGGGTTTTCATAAAGGTAACCGCAACTTGATTCGGTTAGCCGATGAGCGCTCGAACAGTGAGGTGAGAAGTAATAGCCGTACTGATAGATGGAATCTCAACTCAGCCAGTCACCGCGTGCGTCACCGATTACGGGAAATGAAACCCATCAAAATATTTGTCCTCTATTTGGATGGAAGAGACGGAGACAAGTGGCTCTTCAATGTGGGACATTCGAAAGCGGCCGTTGTTTGTGACATTTCATATCTAGAACGTTTTAGTCCCGAAAAGTGGAATTCGGGAGGGCACCAAGATGGCTGTAATAGGTGAAATTAAATGCAGAAAGCTAGACGGGTTGACTTATAAATGCATTCATTCGCACCTGAACCAGAAACTTCAGTATTCCTGCGGCACTTTTGAGGAAAAAACTAGCGTTCAGAAGTGAACTGGGACACAGATTGCTGTGAAACCGATGTGTCCCGGTTCACTTCTGAACTCTAGTTTTTTCCTCGTGTTATAGGAATTATGAAGTTTCTGGTTCAGGTGCGAATGAATGCTTGAAAGATTCAGATTTCGTCATTACATCTAAAGTCAAATATTGTGTGGTGAAGTTGTATTCACGTCAATCGCGTTTGAACGGTCCTCCTGTCCTGGTACAATTATTCCGGTTACCGCACACCAAAGAAGGAAGAGCGCTGAACACGAGGTTAGCTGATCACAAGTCCACATACCGGGACATCCGACATTCGAGAAGAGCTTGTTAACACCACCCCAACAGCGCACGTTAAACGATCTTTGATTATTACGCCTGAACAGACGAAAATGTTCATGCTTCAACGACACCAGGAGAGGGGGTGAGCTGTTCCAGCAACAATGATATGGATGCGAATTCTACATAATCCGCAAACTAACAATTAATCAGGTGTCTGATGACATTGTAAAGAATGGCTGTAATTTATTTGGCTGCATCGTTTACTTGGAGATATGCATGACAGGGAATAAATAAAGCGTCTTGTGTTGAAAGGTACGGCCAGTTATCGAGGTAGCGTCCTGAAGAATTGTTGAAGATCCTAGTGTGAACAACAACCACTGAAGTATTTAAAAGGCAAACGCCCCTACCCGATTAATTGAAAAACCAATAGATTGATTCTCCGCGTGTTTTCATTCAATCAGGTCAGGGTAACTACACTGAATTGAATATTCGGAGGATTCCGCCTGGATGCACTCCAAATTTAGGAACATTTTTGTTCCCCCGATGCGTGCTCCTTTTTGAAAGGCTTTACCACATTGCTTATATTAGTTAGAAGGCTACGATCAATCAACGATTCTGGTGAGTGTGGTACTGATCGACGGAAGGCGTCAGGCTCAAAGAAGCATCCATCCGGCTGCCACAATACAGAAAAATTAGGGAGCTGCTTGCAACATACGCCCCTGGGACCCTCGTTCGGTTGGAACATTTCAGAATTCGTGCCTCTTTTTTTGAGATTTTAACAAATGGGTCGCCCCACCCAGGTGATTCAAACCCAGTGAGTTAAAAACAACATTCTCAAAGAGGCAACATATCTGGTCTGCCAGCCTGGCATGTGGCCAGTAAGAACCGAAACGAAAGACTGAAACATCAACGGTACATCCCAGTGGTACTGAACTGAGAAGATAGGTAGCACCCGCAAATGTTCTTCTGAAGTTTGAATACCCAAACGGTGATTGTGAAATGATCGCCAGTTTACTCCCACCATCTCAGTATTGAACGAACAAACCCGGCAGTACGACAGCCCACTTGGAATGCAAGGGATCAGCAAAGCTCTAATATGTAGCCTTGTCGACTGAACCGCACGTTTGGGTGCTGTCGGTGCTCCTCGCCTACCAAGATGGGGACCGCGTGATCCCCAATGCGTCTCGTTGGAGACGCCGCAAGTTATGGCTGCTAATCGATGTCAATGGCGTTCGTGTTGTCAGTTTCTATCCAGATTGACTAAATGAGTGTCTGGAGGCGTAGGCACCTCGGAATGATTGTAGTAAGGTAGCACTAAGTCCCTTCCTTGCCCGCCTTTATTCTTTTCTTCGCAATAAGGCTTTCAAATAAATCACGGTTGCAGCGAAGCATCAGTGTTGAACACCGATGTCGTGCTGTCCATGATGATGAATTTCCGAATTTTCACGATAAGGTACATCTGATAGCAACAAAAGCCGGGTCCAAAGAGAAGGTTTGCAAACAGCATTTACTGATTGTCCAAAGTTGTTGCACATATTTATTACAATTAATTGTGGACTCTATCTAAAATATAACTACGGGTAGGCAGCTAAGCGAAAAGGGGAGGGAGAATTATCCGTTCCGGTTAATAAACCTGAGGAATGAAGCCTACTAGGACAGTCTACTGCGAATACATCGTCCCTCCGTTTACGGAAGAACGACCACAGGTGGAATTGCCAAAATTTAACTATGGCGGACCTCTCGCCAACAAAAGTCCGGAGTCGAAGACAGTGTTTCCCTTGGTAGGCGGTAGTTGGGCATGCGTAGTACATATCCCAACTGATGAGTCTGTCTCAGAGATTCCGATTTATCACCCAGCACTAGCGTGCGCACCATTTCATTACGAGAACGTTACGTTACAACTAACGCCCTCTGCGCTGTGAAGGCACTCATGACAAGTCGCCTGGAGCCGCTTAAGGTCCTCGGACCGGTGGAGCGGGACAAGTTACACAACCATAGAGTAAGACCGTCCTTAAAGCTGTCTTGCAGACACGATCTCTTAACTTCAGTGAAATTCGTTTCTGAGGCCATAAAAGATGCGAGTTCTCAATTGCCGCTCGCAACCTGACAATGTGAGTATTGACCTCATCTGCCACGATACACTCACGACTTATGCGGCTTCCAAGTCAAATGAACCGGTCAACAAAGTTAACCTTATCTTCCGGAGTTCAAAATCCTGAAGCAATACTTTGAACTCTGAAGGTGCAAAACACATTGGTGCCAAGGGTCACATTGTAGATTGTCTAAAATGACCTGTGCGAGCTGACGGCCGTCAAACAACATCATGATCACCAATAGCAATACACACTGACACTTGACTGTCATACGTGCACGTCGCAAACTCTTACATTACCAGAAGTGTGGGAACAGAGGGAGCACGCACTGTATTTACAAATTTCAGGGGCAGTTCTTTTTGGCCAAGTATATGCAGGATTGACCTATCTATGAAGTCAAGGGCTCCTTTGAGGTAAAAAGCCGCGACTGTTCAGTGGCTGTATGTATGGCGCTGCTCAAGAATCTCATGTGATGTGAGGATGTGACCAGTGCACGTCCTGCCCAGGGTTAGGCGTGGTAATGTTGTTGAGGCCAGTAGGCACGTCATTACAAGTGTAGGGCTTATGCCTCTGTGGCTGGAACTATCGCTCTGTGCCTTTTCGAAGAGGTAAAATAATCGTTTTGCGGGTAATCTTGGACGCATTTCTGTCCCCTGATAAGTTTAAAGAATATGGTTAAAGCAGAGTCCAAAAACCTACCGCCGTCTTTAACTAGGCCTAGTGTGAGCTCACTTGTTCCATCAGCCTCACAGCGTTTCAAGGCAAAGAGTCAAATCAACAATTCACCAACTGAGGAAAGACCTAAATTCACAAACCACGGCCATAGTTGAGCGGGTCGAATGAACTATATAGGTATCCAGCCCGATGTCCAAATAAGTTAAAAATATCATGCAGTGATCCAGAAGCTGAATTTTATTACATACCGGGTTCCCACCAGTATCTTTGATTAGCCTAATAACAGGTGCACAGGGTCGTTTTCCGGAGTAGCCGGAACGGCTTAGGTGCGCCATCCTTCTTCCTTCTGCGAGCTTGCTGGTTCCACCAAATCTTGTTTGAAATGACATCTAACAGACCGTCTAGCCGATTTATGCTGTGCTCCCGAAGCTATAAGTCTTGTTTCGAGTAACTGACCTTTCTGAGATCCGGTTAGTATGTGCACACTTGGAAACAATTGTCGAGTTTCCAGCATCGCGTATAACAGTTATTTCTTCCAAGTTAAGATTAATGTTTTCCGAAGAGCACCACAGCAGGTTTTGGTATATTTTCCCAATTCAGAAAGCTTCTTGACTGCTAAACGAGAGTTTGGCTTCTTAGGCTTATTCGAGAATTCAGTGAAAACCTCCATCGAACGACAGCGTGGTGTGAATCAAAATACGTATTTTAGAATGATAGACAACCGAATATCAAGCATAACCACCGGTAGCTAACTCAAACGTGGTCGACTTCGCTCCAAGGTTGCACAACAATAGGGGACGCCAGGTAGCATAACTGAACCCACTCCGCATCGAGGAACAGTCGGTGATCGGCTGTAAAAGACGTACACAATTATCATTACGCCTTCGATCTCAACTAAACTTGTGAACAAAGCGTCCCTAGCATGAACTTATGTGCCCTACTTGCGCAACGAAACCCCCTGCGAACAACCTAAACTCTCCGTGGTAATTAGGACGGTGGTGATTTCACGGAATCATTGTTACTGTTGGTTGATGAATAAGCCGAGCATAAACAAAGATCGGCTAGTATTTGGTAAGGTCCGAGTCCCTATGGAAGCGGACAGACCAAGGGCACAGAGGTGGTTGTATACGTATTCAAATCAAGCAAGACAGCCACAGCTCAGGAGCTGAAGCCCACAAGAACAGCGACGAAACCAGCTGCGGCAGCTGAAGGGTAACAGAGAATTCGCAGCCGAAACCGTCCAAATAGCGGTTTTTCACCTCACAAACCTTGCACTGTGGTGCAGTGGTTCCAGCTTCTGCAGCTTCGTCTACTGAGGATAAGCAGAATGAGGGCCACGTGTTGGAGGCGATGACCTAATCTGTACATGATTTGACAAACAGACCCCCTTCTCCAGTACGGCATGAGGTAAGAGCTACGCACTGAAGATGACAGCTTTGATGCAAGAGCGCCACTGGCTGCGTGACAGCCACATCTGTCAGGATCACTAAACATGGGTTCGTCTCGTCCCGCAGGCCCCATCCGGGAAGACGGTAGTTACCAACGCGACTCAGTTGCCAAGTCATGGACTGACCGCCTCTTGGTCGTTTCGATCCGACACAAGGCTGGGCAACGAGGGCTCTATGTGGCAAATAGTCCTCCGACACACGTGTAATGTGAGCAGCTGATTTATCGGTGGGGAGTGAGTTTCCCACAAGACTATCTGGAGTGCCTCCGTGCTAGTGATCTGATGTTCCCACCAGACCTGCGCGATGCTAGCGAGGCAATGCACTTGGATCTCGCATTCGATATTAGGAGGTGCAGCAAACGTCTATCGATAAAATATCAGGAGTGCGCGCAGTAGTAACTTGTTGGCCAGTTTGCTTAAGGATTCGAACATTAAAGGCTGTGAAAAAAACAGGGTCAGATCAGTGAAAGTTGGGCGCCGGATGTAATTGACGGTGTGCAAATCGCCGCTACCCCGGTGTTTGACTGACTTGCCTGCAGCTCGACTCTATGAAAGAGTAGTCATCGAGCGAAATGGGAGTTGTTAAGAAAGAATAATGAAGAAAGCTGGGTTGCGTCGGCACTCGCGTATTTTAGCTTATCGGTCCTGCTGTATGCTCCGAATATGCTTAGGAGAGAAGTCATCATTATGACCAATGTGACGAGAATGTGCATTTGTCTGTATCCCATGGTTCTATGCGGGCTCAGATACTATCAGGACGTCCAAACATAAACGGGAGGGCGACTAAGGTCCTTAACCAAGGTCTTTCGCTCAAGAACCAAAACGCAAGGCAGCGGTGGCCATTGTTCGCTCAGACTTTCAAAAGGAACGTTCACTGGAGGATACACTGACTAACCTGGTGGCAGCCTGTGGTAAAGTCTAGTCCCCTCGCGAGGGTAATTTTCCGGAACAGACTCATCAGGAAGTTGTCTAGTTCCCAATTATGACCAGTTACCATGTGGTTTAAAAAGGACTGGATGATTGGGAAATCACTTCGAAAAGCCAATCTGAGTGAAAGTTTTTGAGTCCCCACCCAACATGCAATAAACCCAGCAGGCAATGAGACATGTGTTCCCTACAGATATTGCTTGTGGGGAATCCTTGACAGCTCTCTTCTAAACAGTCATCTGATATGATCACCTGTCGTCTATCTGCATTCCTGTCATTTGTGCCCGTCAAATCGGACGGCGATGTGAAATAAAACAATGGACAGTAGGTAGGATGAGTCCCTTTCAGCTGTGATTATTTGGATATTAAATCCTAACTGCATGAGAGATAAGTTGGACCCAAACAAAGGCGAATTCAACACATCTATTGACTAAATTCATTTGTGTACGGCACCCCGTCGCCGTTCGAATCCACTGAGTCAGTCTAAGAGTGACGGGTCGATACTAGGTTATGGGCTGTTCATTCAAGCTCACGAGTCCCCTTGTCCCACACCTAACGAAGTTCAGACATACTGACCTGATACGACTGCTGAACACAAGCATCTAGTTAAATAAGGATGCGGCAGAAAAATGGGGGCGAGATGGCTCAGTGGTTAGAGTGCAAATTTACTGACCGGAAGGTCCGTGGTTCGAACCCGACCTCTGCCTCTCGACTTCCCCTGTCCAGGCTTGGGCATCCTGGCAGTATCCCAGTCCTCGTGCCTCCTTTGGGTGGCATGGCAGCTAGGCACCGAGAGGGTGTTACAGCTGGACGATTATCTTTATTTTATTTCATTTACTGTCGCGCCTGATATCCAGAGCCTGAGTGGGCCTGGTAAAGCTGACACAGAAAATACACTCCCAGCACTGTGCAAAGTGGCGGCGATCTCGTCCCAGGATGAATTCTCATCTGATGGTAGAGCAGTTGGAAGGGACTCCAGAAGACGTTTCGCATCTGCCAGTCTCTGTGGCTAAGCGATTTGTCCTCGCCTTACGCGGCCTTGGAAGACGTGGTTCGAGCCTAACCTTTGCATCTCGACTCCTCCTGTCTTGCTTAGGCAACCTGACAGCATCTCAGCCCCCGTGCGTCCTTCGGGTAGCATGCAGTTAGGCTCCGAAAGGGTGTTACAGATGAACGCGTATTATTATTGCGTGCACATTAAATTTTCATGTCATAATTGTAAGTGGCTCGACTGATCACTTTGCGCGGATCCATCATTCCAATTGCAGTCACTCTGTGGTTCCGAAATGAGGATATTTCAGCCGCAACATCTTTTCAGTGCCCAGCTGGACTGGGATACTGCCACGCCGCCCAACACTAGACAAGAGCAGTAGAAATGTACAATTAGGGTTCGAACGACAGACCTTCCGACCAGTAAGTTCGCGCCTTAAGCACTAAGTTATCTCTAGCTGTATGATTTCATACAAGTCCGAAGTAGATTCACTCGGGAACACCGTTATACCGTGGTAGTAATGATGCGCCAACCAGCAGACAACAGTCAACCGTGTCGAAATATTAAACCATGAGTACTCTCCAAACGCCGGTGGCAATTAATTTACGTACCAAACGATTCAACACAACACGCAGTAATCTGTGAAAGCTACGGGTACTTGATCTGGTTCGTGTATTCTTACAGGAACCTTATGGTCGGTCATTCATGCGCCATTGTATACCACTGTCTGATACTGCCCAACAGCTGACACACACGTACCACGGGTCTGCTTCTAAGGCGAGGTCGAATAAAAACCACTTAAAAGTGGCGTTTGGTTTCTCAGATGACTGATATCACACAGGCGGGCGCCATGCAACATGTGAATTGCGTTGTATGTTATTAGTGATTAAGGCTTTTTGAGATACATCCACTTGCAAATAACTTGAATGTTAACAAGCGGAAGTAGTAAGTCTCCCGTCTATGTGAATGTTCAGCACAAAAGCCGTGTATTGGCACATTCGTCCGAAATATCCATGTAAGTATACCGGATAATATCACGAGAGATTTAGTCCAGCCCTTCATTAGCACAGTTAATTTGCAACTGTGTATACTTTCCCAACCGCGTCCAAATTGATGTTCAAGAAGAACAAGTGACTTTAAGTCGGTGGCGACGCCTTCTTGATTAGCCAAAAGAAAGGCGGAAGCAGCAGTGGGATGTCGAGTTTTCAGTGGGCCATCAAGAATAACCAGTGTTGTTTGTTGATCACGCGGCTACTCTCACCAGGTGTACATAAGGGCTCTAGAAGCATAAAGCATTGGTACACCAAATGAGCTACGGAAAGTGGCATGGATAGAGTGAAAAGTTAATTCGCCTGAAAGGTTGGCGAAGATCTGATCGCTGCAAAAACAGCTAACAAACCCAAGGATTATATCAAACAGGCAGCTGATAAGCGTCCATACGTATTATACCCTCCTAACGAGTGGCAGATACAGATAAGCTCGTTGGAATACTTCTAGCCAAGTCCACCAGAAAAGCTCGAATAACACTGACGTACTTTTCAAGCCCATGTGGCTATCAGCACGGTACGGTAGCAGCGTATCCTGGAGCCTACCGCAAGTCGACGTTCGCCCGGCGCTCGTCACACAGACAAAATTTATTCACCACAACCCTTAGGTTGAGATATTCTTACGGCTGAAGTCAGGCATAGGACGCACTTCCCGATTGGCCATCGGCCACTTCAGGAAGGTCGGCTCCCCTGATCGACGAGCAACGGGACGCGGATCCATTTAGGCGATTCAGTCGAAGTCGGACAGCCAGTGATAATTCTACACAAAAGTTATTCGGCAGTCATAAAAACATTCGATGTCAGGAAAAAGCAACAGACAGACAGTTTCGGCTGAACTGGAAACCACTATTATTCAAAACTATTTTTGCTGTCAGATAGGACTCCTTGGAAAATGCGTCCCATAGCGGCGCAAGAATGCAGCCAAGCAAACTTATGACACTACTGTGAAACTCATGCATATTGCTTTAGAGAGCAATTACTTTACTACCATTTGTTATATCCAAGTTGGTTGTTCGTTCATTCCGCCAAGAGAAGACAGTATCCTCGCAATCAGTATATATTTAGAAATACATGGGATGAACTGGATTCACTAGGCCTTTACGTTCGCATTTGGTCCGCGGCGACGACCCCCAACCATCTGAACAACAGCCACAAACCTTTTGTTGTACTGCATTCGCCGTTTCGCACGACCCCGGGGTTTCTTTTTCTTCTCCTGCTTGTCAACTTTTGGTGTCTGGCCTCGAACTTTACCAGCACGTGCCAAAGAACCATGAACCTTTCCTGATTAACAATAGTTTCGATTAGTCTTTTGACTCACCTCCGAGGATGGGGACGACAACATCAACAGCACCGTCAAGGAGCGAACCTAAATGATCATCATCTCGTATGATGGAGGATCCGCTGTACAGCTGAATGCCATCCAATGGCAAACTATCCTCTTTTGCAAGTAAAATCTTCAGATCTGCACCTGTTGGGCAACATTCCGTGTCCACCACACGGGTATCGAACGACCTCACGACCAACTGCATTCCCACGAGAGAACCTTGAATCTTCCGCTAGTGCAAGGAAATGGTTAAAACAATTCCATTTCGGATTGGACTCTTGCGTATCACTAGCCTGTATTGACTGAGTCCGGGTTAATTCAACTGCTTCAATGAAATTTCGGTGCATAATAACGATGCAACCCAACGAAAGTCTGGCGCTACATTTAAATTGGGAAGAGATTAGAATGAAGATGAAGCCACTCATTTTTCGCTAAATGGAATGGAATCCTCGTAGGCCACGACGTGTTCAAGGATACCGCTTCATGACCGATGAGGTTTGTGTTTAATGAATTGGTCTGCGAATTAGCTGCATGGGTGATTTGTTTAAGTAATCGAATCTTCAAGGTCATCACCGACTGTGGAATCGCGTGATGGTAAGTTTAATTTTATTGGTCGTTTTGATTAGCACACATGTCCTGCCGAGAAGCGTATGACCTTCTTGGTGTGCAATGTTCGTTGAGCTATTGACGTCCTGAAGTGAGAGGAAGATACAAGAAAGAAAGAAATAAGATACATATAATATCACTATGAGGCGGGCAGCCGACAAACTGGGAGCGATACTTACCCTATAATAGGAGCACTTCAGCGGCCACGATGTCGTAGACGCTTGCTTACACAACGCCATCTTCAACGGCTGATTCGCATGCCTCCTGACTACAATCCTCAAGAAATACGAGACCTATGAAATGCATGAGGTCTCATTAACAGACGAACCGTCTGCAGCTGATCGGTCACATGAAATCATCTTGTCTCTCTCCTCTAGCTGGTGCTCTACAGCGTTAGCCGTTTAGTCAAGTTATCAAAATATTAACGAGTCGCTCGGCTCACTATATGAAAAAGAGCACTTCGGCTTGCTTACACAACGCCATCTCCAACAACTGAATCGTATTGCGCTATTTTGTTGTGGCCCGGGGCCTAGTGATTATTGGGCCTCAAGACATACGAGACTTACCTGAGAGCGCGATGTCTCGTTAAGAAACGAACCGTCTGAAACTGATCGGCCTTGTTTGGGTCATACGAAATCATTGTCGTCTCTTTATTCTAACTTGCGTTCTACAGCATTAGTCCTAGCCTTATGCTGCTAACTCATGGCTGTCGATTAGCTCCTCCTTGGAGCCAAAAATACGGACGCACACAGGCTTCCGGGACACACTGTGATGGGAATGTGTGCTTCGGTCCAGGTCATCAGTATAAAATGCCTTCTTCGCGGCAAGCATATCTTTGCGTTTTCTGGACGAGCCGGAGGCTAGGAACCAAAAATATCTTAATCATATGCGGACTCGTCTTTGGGACAAGCCTCAGGAGCGTCGCCTCACAGCGTGCAAGGTTCACAAACACTACAGTCGATGTGATATGATACGTGATCCGCTGCACACCAGCGGTATCTGGTGCTAGTCGGCCGGTCACAAGGCACACAAAAGCCCAAGTCTCTGTCCCTAGGCCACAATCTGGGTTGAGGTGCAGTATCTTCGACTCTCGACGACAGGTCGTTAGTTGCAAGTGTCGTGCCCTGATGCAACAGGGTTTGCCCCTGAGCAAACAGCAGCTGGGTTCCAGCCCTTGAAGTTTATCCACCACTCAGTTCAGTTGTTTACCCAGGAAATCATGGTCGGCAGAATGCAACAGGCTATTGGGTGTGCAGCAACATGGTGCAATAGTTCTCCCATGAGTTTGTGGCAAATGTGAATTTTATTAGTCCGTTAGCTTTCGAGTCATGCCGGTCCCATTCACGTGTATGACGTAATTAGCCGCCCGCCCCAAGAAAACAAAAGTTTGTTGGCCGAATATGACGAAGAGAAGTGGATCGAGATGGACTTGAAGGGCAGGTGCACATTCACCGATGAAGTCGAGAACAAGAGAGCGAAAGGTTTGGTGGCTGAACAGTAGGTTTCCGGCCATAAGTAGCAAGATAGAAGCACAGGTGTGAAATCGCCTAGTTGAGTGTAGGGTGGGGGCAGAGAATGGTAAGAGTTTTGAGAGTTGGGGCGAATGCACTTCGACAATGAGCAACAAAGGTATCAGACTCTTCAGAGACACTCGGTGTTCGTTTTCCAACATGCGCCTCTGTGGCTCTTGTCCCAACATTTTCTGGCGAAGGGTTCCGCCCTCCATCCCCATCGCACAAACCGACGTCGCAGTCTCAAAAAAAGTTTTCGCCCTAGTCACTAGCCTGGTTTTTATGTTGTTCCGTGCTTTCAGACAACTTAGGTGAAACCAAGTTGCGAGAAGGCGAAAAAGCAATCATCTCCAAGCTTATAGCTTTCGATTTAATGAGTACGGAGACCTCAGAATACGCTGGGATGCTTCCAGATATGCCGGTGGCTTGGAATGTTACTGACAGCTTGGGGCTAACACACCCTGGGATCATATTAGTAATTTAGCGCTCTTGAGCTACAGTTAAGCTGTCTGGGATCTGTGATTGTTGCAGTTAACAGAGGCGGTGTTTGGTTGCGCCAGGTCCACCAGCGAGGAAGGTATGTCTAAAGGGAGCTCAGCTCGTAGGCAAACTTTTCATGGTCCAGGAACCCCATAGAAGGCACAGCGTGCTTTGGTTAACCCAGAAAACTGGCGAGCAGTCACAGCGCCTTCCACGGACTCCGGTATGAACAGAGTGGACTTTATTCCGATTTGTGTGCCTCCGTAACCCACTGAGCTGTATTGTAGAGTGCACGTGTGACACTCGCAGTCTCTCATATCAGGTCCGTCAATAGTTAGAGGTTCGACGAACATAGTCTCCTGGTCACCCAGGTTATGCACTTGAACACATTTAGCGACTCTAAAATACAGAAATTGGATGCCCCGACGTTCCCCGCCGAAACACCGCCGTCTCGCGATCAGAATTCTGAGCTAGATACTTTGATCTAGGACCATAGTAGTCCCCCCGCCTAGATCTAGGCTACCTGGTATTATCCCAGCTCACGTCCGGCTATGATTCCTACAAATCACAATGCAGTAATTCCAGCAAGGCAGTGGTGCTCCGCCGTTCGAAAACCGATTTTACTCCATCAATGATGCTGATAATATGTGACAGCAGGGGAACTTCGTTTAGCCGGGGCATGAGCGGTGCCATCCAGTTAAAATTTATTGCGCTAATGATCCAGCAGTTTTGGTGAGTGCTACACGGGTGTAGGTTAATCACCTAAACTTCCTGTGTAGAATGGATTAGGGGTTGTCAGTTGCCAAATTTGCCAATCCCTAACGAGAAAGGTAGGTGAAAACTTGAACATGGTATCTCCGCTTGGTTTCGGTACGTTAAACGAAAGGAGTTTCAAGCAAACAGAGTTAAGGGAATAATTGCCCAAAAAATGTGTTTTGGAACTAGCACCGGAGACCAAAATGTATAGCTACTAAACTATTGCATGGTTGTAAGGAGGTATATTCAGCCATACCAAGCGGCAGGCTGTTGCTGTGAGCAGTTTCCCGTTGAGTCCATGCTTACCGTCTTCATAGCGGAAGCTGAACTGTTTCGAAAACTGCGTGTGAGCATTAGGTCCCTGTACATGTAGTCCAAACTGTACGGATAATGAAATTCTAGATACCTTCTATCATCCCCTTGCCAGCTTCGAGTGCTGATCAGGTTCAGTACAGCAGTGGTCCCCTCTGGTTGACACACTCTGACAGCAATCTATCGCATACGTCATTCAGCATGTAATCCACTGCCATCGGTTGAGGACAGGAATGGCTCATCGCCATCATGACTGTGTACACCATGCATGCTGATTTCCCTTGGTCGTTCTCCAAAAACATCACGCCAATGAAGCAGGAGCAGTCGTTCCTTGGTAGTGTCATCACGGATTTCCTCAAGTAGATTGGTTACGTCAGAAGGGAAGCAAGAGAACACTTGGGATTCTGGTCACCCTTTTCCTCCCAACTGCCGTACAGAAAACCTTGTAGCGGGCTGTCAGCATTCAAAAGACCTACCCAACGATTAGGCTTATATCAGAGGATCTCCCTCTAGAGGCGCGAAAGCTGGGCCACAGCAGTTCTAGGGGAGAGGTGCGAAAAAGTTTTCCGCTTGGCACCAGTTCGGCCAACCCTAAACATATGGCGAAACCGATTGTAGTTATAGCCCCTTGTGCTCTGGAAAGCACGCCGAAACAACCGGCCACGACTCCGGATTACAGCTTCTACTCAACCACCGCGGACCCCTTGACTATCAGCGCCTGCTTCCCTAACAGGCAATAAAGGTTCAGCAGTGATCCTCACACCCGAACCACAACCTCTGAGCTTGACTGGGTCAGACGTGCGGAGACAAGCGGCGAAGCCTACCGACAGATCAACCACATGCGTTGACCTCGACATCGGGGAATGCTGCAAAAGCCCTAAAACCACTGAGAATGTGAAGCTGCCAATCTCCAGCTCCACTCCGTCGAAAGTGACCTCTTCGATTGTGGAGTCAGTCGTCGCCCAGGACACCGACAGCCAAAGCCACAAGCCTGACCACAAAGAACCGGAAAATCCCTCGTACACCCAGTTGGCCAGGATGATCGCGGGCAACTCAGGGGTCCACACAAATGCGAAAGAAAGGCGACTGCAGCCAAGCAAGCTGCATAAGATTCGCCAACTCAGAAAGCTATTGGCTGGCTTCAAGGTGCAGTTCTCTGCAAAAACGAGCCTCATGGAAGCGCCACCAAAAGAGCTACCTCTCGGTGCTGCAACCCAGCG
>SJOL01005287.1:0-12227 GCA_004794785.1 Opisthorchis felineus
CATATACTAGTTCGGCTGGTGAACAGTGAAGATCCTCCTTAATAGTGGAACGAATAGCAAGCAAAATGAGGGGTTAAGAAGAGGACCACGAAGATGGGTTCATTTGGGCAATCAATGCAGCTTTGAGGTAGCGATGGAAACGTTCAACCAGACCGTTGGAACAGGGGTGATACGCGGTTGTCGAAATGTGTTGAAAACCGAATAGTGTAGAAAACTCACGGGAGGTTACACTGAAATTGTGAGCCACGATCGGTAGTAACGGAGGAAGGTATGCCAAAGTTACACACCCAATGCTGCAAAAATGAGGCCACCGTTTCAGCTGAAGTATTCGAAATGGGTACAGCTACTGGCCAACAGGTAAAACGATCAACGTGGTAAGAATATGAGTAAAGCCGTTTGATGTGGAGAGTGGACCAACAATATCAAGATGAACTTGCGTGCATCGAGCATCAGGATCTGCAAATGAGCTGAGAGTTGAGCTCGTATGCCGTGTTACTTTACTGCGTTGATAGGCGATGCACTGTTTGGCCCAAGCTGTTAGATCCTTATTCATGTGGGGCCACACGAAACGTGCACTGATCAACTTCCTTGTTGCCATGATGCCTGGATGAGAGAGTCCATTAAAGTGGTCGGAAGCAAATCGTCGGAAAGCTTCGGGGTCGATTGGGCGAGCTGTGCCGGTAGACATATCACAAAGAATGGTTCCGGACTGGAGGGGTAAGGGAATTGAAGAAACTTGAAATGAAGGAATGAACGTAATAGAATGGACGTAAACTTAGGATCACAATGCTGAAGGCTCACCAGCTTGGCAAGGTCCAACTGCGTGGAAGAGTGGAAAGCGTTGATGTCTGGGCGGGATAGGGCGTCTGCAACGACATTGTCCGATCCTGGAGTGTACCGAATGTCGGTAGTGAATTTGGAAATCTAGTCTAGATGACGTATCTCGCGTGGTGAATAGCGATCAGGCTTGGCGTTGAAAGCATACGTAAGTGGCTTGTGATCGGTTTGAATGGTAAATGATCTACCTCCTAATAAGTGCCGGAAATGGCGAATAGCAAGGTAAATTGCGAGTGATTCACGACCAAAACTGCTGTAGCGCGTTTGGGCAGCCTGCATCTTCCACGAGAAAAAAGCTAATGGTTGGCATACGTTGTTACCAACTTTATGGAGTACAGCGCTGACAGCAGCGTTTGAAGCATCAGTTGTCAAAATAAGCTTTGTTTTCTCGTGGGTATCGAGAAAAGATAGTTTTGCGGCGCGAGTGATGGCTTGCTTGGCTCTTTCGAAAGCATTAATGGCGGTGGAGGCAAGGTAACGGATTGTTCTTTGGAACCAAGTAAATCGGTCGGTGGCTGTAAAACATCTGCACAATGGGGGATGAACCGCCGGTAATAGTTGATGATACCAAGAAAACAACGAAGTTGGGTGATAGTGGTCGGTATGGGAAAATAATCTAAGGCCAAAATGCGATCGGATAATGGTAAGATACCGATTGGATCAATGTGGTGACCAAGAAAATCTAGGCTGTTAACACCAAACAAACATTTGTCAATGTTCAAACGTATGTTGTAGGTAGAAAGACGTTGAAATACTGCCCTGAGATGATCTGCATACTCAGCTGGGGAGGTGCTAGCGATTAAAACATCGTCTAGATAGGCGTACACAAAAGGTAAACCAGGTAAGACTTCGTCCATGAAACGTTGAAAGGTTTGAGCTGCACTTCGAAGACCAAAAGGCATACGCGTGAATTCGAAAAGGCCAAACGGTATTGTAATAGCTGTTTTAGGGATGTCATCCGGGGCTACGGGATATGGTGGTATGCACGTACTAGGTAGAGTTTGGAGAAAATATTTGTGTGGCATAAGGTACTTGCGAAATCGTGGGTATGTGGGATGTGGTACCTGTCTGGGATAGTAGCGTTATTGATGGAACCGTACTCTCCACTCATTTGCATACCAGTTTTGTTTTGAAGCGAGACTCACCTGGAACGAGAGATTCAGCTGGGTTCCAGATGAGTCTCTCGTCAAAACCAAGTTGCTATGCAAATGAGTGTATTTCGCTAATTTCGTGCAATTTGGATTCAAGGAGAACATAAGGTTGATGGAAACTCGTGGATTGCGCGTATAGGATGATGCCCAAAAGGGGCACCGCTCGTGAGCTGTCGAAGGTTTTTCAGCAACCTTATGAGTAGTGTATTACGTTCATAAATATTGGGCAATATTCCCCCAGAACGGAACAAAAAACACAAAGAACCAGTGTAAGCTAATCATTTGAATGACCTGAGAAAATCGATGCCCCGTGACAAACGTGCCAGGAGTTTGTTCAGTGCGGTATGAAGTGAAAAATTATCACGCTGTTTGGCTGACCAGCAATCAATCCCTGGTGAAATGCATTCAGCACCTTCATCCATAATCTTCAGCGACCTCCAGTAACAAGCGAAAGCAGCGACTTCACAACGCATATTTTGCTTCGGTATATGTCTATCAAGAACAATCACTATAGCAGTACGCTTGAAATAGGATTGGCTCACTTATTGTGACGAAGCGTACTACTGAAGCATCCAATTCATGAACGGTTTCGCAATTTACCCACATGATGTGATTGAATAGCAACGGTAATACAACGGTGCTACAACTAATCTTAGCCAATTGCAAAAAATGTGCACTCCAATGAGAATTGACTCAACACCCACTGGAATGCCTAACCATGCCCGGATTGGGTAACATCAACAGCCTATGAACATCCTGTTTCGTTCATCATATATACCCACGACGACAATGACCATGTACGATCCATGAGAGAACCGATGATTCTCCTGTATGTTGGTTTTCTGCTAACAATCTTGAGCACTCATTCTGGTTGTCCGTCATCCTACAACCAAATATCGCCAGATTTATGTGTTGTGCGGTTGACAACCGCAAATACGTTTTGCAGGGCTTGTGAAATGTGCGCGCAATATGGCGCTGCACGCGGTCATTTGGCATTCCTTCTTGGTCGGAACGCAAATAGAGTATTTCCTGTTACGGCCGAGCCTGGTTACACTTGGCTCGGGTTCACTAAGTTCCTGACAGAACCGAGTCTGTTTACGATCGGATGGCGTGACGTCGATCCACGAACACCGGGCTTCACAACGACTGGGTCGGAAATGATATGGTCTGGGCTGGAATTACAGGACGATCAGCCTGTAGCAGTCATATACAAGGATGGCGTAATTTACGATTGTACAGTTGACTGCTTCGGGTTACCACTGACCGTCTACTGTGAGTATGGTGGTGTGTTGCCCATTGGACCCTTGCAGCAACAATACCGTTCGGATTTTCCTCTGTCACTAACTGACTTGATCCGCCCTGGATCAAAGGTTTTCGGTTGTTTTCTGGAAGTGAACTCGTCCTCGATAATTGACTGTGCGCGCAAGTGAGTATTTGACTGTGCGGTCTTTATGAGCACTAGAACCAAACCCATTCGGGGAGAATCTTTGTGATTTGGCCATGTTGCAATCTGGTGGAGTCAAATAAAATTTGACCTAACAGGTTTCAATTAGATGATATTTTTATGCTTTGTGTGACATGGACCGTTTTCCCTCTTAAGCTAACCTCACATCCCTGGAGGTATTGACGAAGTTGATGAGGATTGGACAACCCAATAGATTCTGATGCCAGGTCATGTTCAAATTCAATATTCAGTTTGTCTGAATTTCTTGTGCATTTTTCAATTGACAGGTGTACGTTGGAGGTGGCGTGTCGATCCCTCTACTATGGTGACTACAGCCGGCGTTGTATTCACACCATGTACGCGGATGCTCTTCTACCTGAATATATTGCGTCGGGCGAAACGGACTGGAAGCGGTTTGCGAAAGTCTCGTATGCACGGATAAGAGATGAACTGTAGCAGCAAAATCACTGACACTCTTGATACACCAACTACATGCACCAGCACCATTGTCCACACATTTGATTGGTTGATTGACTGATTGGTCGCGTGTTCATCTGATTCAGTGGGAAATTGTCAACGCGTGCCATTGATTTTGCGCGCGCGACGATAGCCTTGAGCGTACTGATAACTCCGTTTGGTTCAGCATTCTTTGTTTAGTCGTTTGCTGCCGTTCGTACAGAACTGTGCAATTTCGAATCAAACCACACAGACACTTGTCACCTTATTTCAATTCACTGTTCCGCAAACAGTTTTCTTCAGTACACCTTTCAGCCTATGCTCACAAATGGTATTCGCAGTTCAATGTTGTCCGACCTCAAATATCCAGTGTTCGTTATGTGATAATATTATTGAAAATATATAAAATCCGTCTCACTACATGGAGTTTATATATCCCGCGATTTCGGCAGGGCGTGGAACAAGCAAATTACCGAGATTTCGCGTCCCATTGGGACATGCGTGAATGGCTCGATAGATCTGATAGATCTCGGTTTGCTGGGATACTTGTGTTTATGAAGCATCGGCCCGCACTGGTCCGTTTGAACTAGACCGTCGGTAGTCCTAGGCCGCTGGATTTAGACATTTTCACTGATTATCCAAAATGATCTGACAGAAGATAGCGTACAGCATGAACAGCGATAAAACGAGATGAAATTTCGAATGGTGCTTAAGTCAGCCAAATAGGGTTCGAATCGACGGACAGCCTGATGCTTATAAACGAATTGATTCGTAGCCGATAGCTCATTTGACACTGATCAATCAAACTATAGTGGTGCGTCAATAATTCCGAGTCGCATTTCACCGTACAATTCTCAACGGAATTTCCGGCTCAGCATTGTGACCAGTAGTTGGGATATGGATTGCAACCGATCGTGCAAAATTGACGGTTCAGTGTGCTAGCCGAGGGTCGGTCACCTGATTCCCAGTGCTTGTTCTCCGAGGGTTTCGCATCAACTGTGGTCTTTCCCGGAAATGCTGATTTTCCACAGCTCCACTGAATATTGCTGCTGCAGTGCGTGCGAAGTTATTAGGTGCCTCCGATAGGTCCACCCATTCTCATTCGCTCTCGGCTCGGGAAATTTCAGTGTGGACTGAATATACCCAATTCCAGAGAGCCGCTAAATTCACATGTACCTCAGCAGTTCTGGTCAGAGCTTTACCCGACTGAACGCCTGAATTGGGGTTGAGCGCAACTTTGCCAAGAACAATTGCCAGGTGCTGCTCATCATTTCTTGTCCTCATCACCTATTCAACTACCTTGATATCGCCCCACTCAGTGCCATCGATTGATTGCTCAGCCCACCAACTCAGCATATTGTCAAGCCAGGTAATCAGTCTCTTCAAATTCGTCGCATTCCGCCTGCCATTGAATCCAGTCTTTTTGCGCCTCAATATCTTACTCGCACAAGCTTCAACAAAGGTGAGTCAGGAGGTCATTGGCCCTACTGAAGGAATTTCACTTAGCACAGCTAACATGAATGACATTGGCTGGAAAACACACATCTACGTTCATTGGGTACTCGACCCATGCTTGAGATGACACCACGTTCACAAAATCATATCATCCGGTCTTGATCGTAGTACAGTTTTACACTCCCACATCACATGGCACGTTAGACCAGCATATCCATATCAGAAATCACGAAAGTTCCAATGTAAGCAGTCAGCCCTATCTAGATATTTGGTATCCCCGATATTGAGCAATGTATGAAACTACACAGAAACTGGAAACGGTGTTGGTACTGGACAAATTTGGAGTTGTAACGTTGAGTCAGTTACGCTGCCTACTCGAGGGTTAACTAGACTGGGCTAGTGGTTCGAAATGTACGTTCGAGAACAGGTCGTATGGTATGCGTTCAATGAATGGTTAAAATTCTACTACTCAACTATAGTGGGCCATCAGAGCACTCACAGCTTTATTGTGTTCTGTCAAACCATGGTAGTTGTCGTTGATTCAGCCCATCGCTGATCGATACCGGACCAAATTGTGCACACAAGTAGTCAAAGCACTCACATTCAACCCGTCTTCGAGCAAATGACCGACCTCCAATCGTCCACATCCTGGTTTGCTCCCTACCATTGCTTCTATCCCCAATGGCGTCGCCGTCGAATGTGTGTTCTAGCGTTCTCGATCAAGTGGTGAAATCAAAATACGTCGTTATGTTTCCGGTTTTGCGAAGCCTCCAGTCTACTCGATCCACGACCAGTCACTCGAGATAACGGAAGCCAACGCGCTTGCCGACCAGCCACACACTCACACAATTCGTACTCTGGTGAGCCAGGAAGTATTTACCTGTTATTAGTGTTCGGAGTCTGCTGACATACAACCTATGACTGTGCATCGTTTCGAACATGTGTCTGTTTGTGCGCGACATCATGCAGATTCGCTTAATCCGCTGTTCTCTTGTGTTTGTCCATTGCTGCTGAAATGCCCGTTAGCTGCTCGTCAACCAAGGTACCGAACCAACATAGTTTAAAACTACCATTAGCGGCCAAACATCAAATGCTCCGAAGAAAATCCTCTTCTACCAGACTAGTTGCTGAACTCAAGTCAGTGCTACTGAAACATAAATTTCCAGTTAGATTCCAAGTTACAGAGCCCCAAAACTCCCCTAACGCGAAGGCACACAATACGATTTTTTAGCTCATTAGCAGTTCACACTTTTGTCGATTTCATGCCTGAGCCACGAAACACAAATATCAGGAGTATCCAAAAATATTTACGGACTCAACCAGACGCTGGGGTTGACAGTTCACAAACGCAACAACGAATGCTCGTCAAAATGAAACTATCGTTTGCTGAGGCCCAAATTCTGTGGGCAGCATGATGAAACCTAAGCAGCTGCAGTTGGCCGAGGTACGACACATTCAAACACAATTTGCCAGCCCATCGAATATTCCCAGTCCGCAAATCTGAAGCTCCACACAGACATTCAACATCCACGCGAACGCTGATCAAGAACGTATTGAGCGTATTGCATATAGGTGGTGTTTTTGCTCACCAAATGTCACCCTCTCAAGTGGGCTGGTGTGGATCACAGTAGGAAAGTATGTAGGTCAGGGACTTGCAACCAATATCTCCCGGCAGTGCACCATTACACCATTCCCTCTCTATAGCTTGACAGTGACGACCTGTACTCAATCAAGTATTGTCTAACAGCGGGACGAGAACGCAATTAATTGTGTGAACAGATAACAAGGAAATCAATCATTGTTTCTCGCTTTGGAACCGGATGGCATCGCAGTAACTCATACTCAGCCTAATATTCTGGGACAAGTTGATTTCGAGGTTCGAGAATTCAACGAACCGGTTGTACCTAGATTGCTGGCCTGATAAATTAGCCCAGCTAGTTCGGGGATGACAGTTTCTAGCAGGTCTACCAACAACAGGTACGACCTTGTCCAGCCACACCGAATTACGCGATCCAATTGCACACAGTTGCGCCACTACAACGCCTAGGCCAAGGACGGTTTCACTTGGTCTGCATTCCTGGAACGTCATGATGTGCGATCAATAGAAAGAAGTAGTAGAAGTAGTTCCAGATAGGAAACCAGAAGATGACATGATGTGGCATGGTGTGTGATCAGTCAGTATAGTGCGCCACACCACATCCCTGACAATCATGATGTGGTCTGTTGACGAAATCGACTGTCGCTGTCGACTTCGCTGGCTCCGAAAATAAAACCGACAGCCATCACATGGGGAGGGGGAGATGCAAATGTTCTCATGAAATGGGTGAATGGAGGCGGCTTTATTCCTAGTCGCACGTATAACTGGCACTTGTCTACGAGTTCCAATCACTGGTGAATCCAGGGCTCGAATGGTGTGCACGATTCATTACTGATGTGGTCTATTTTATTGGAATGTTTGCACTTCGGTGTCCTGCTACACACCAGTGTATCCTAAACGGTCCGTAGTGTGATCCGGAAAGAGTCGAAATGCACAAAGTGCATGGAATGTTATTCGAAACACCCAATTTCACTTGAATTTCTCAGAAATCTGAATGTTGAGGGAAGTCACATTTACAATGCTGACGAACAAACGCATTACCGTATCGAACAAATCCTCAGGTTTGGACCCGCACTCGGATACAAAGATTCACGTAACTGTTGTTCCCGAGAGAGGTGAAATGCTGCCAACTAAACCTTGAACAGGTGACTAAGGCAAAACTATTGTCACAAAACAAAGCAAGTGAACATAATTAGTTGGGACTGATGCACAATGTTCATAAGTAATTTAGTTCCAATTTCGTATCTCATTAAATTCGAGTTTGGCCCGTTCTTCAAGGATCGTAGATCTCAATTTGCGAACTGTTTGGAACAGACGGCCAGTTGTGTTTACCCGTCACGTTTGTGGACTGGCGACTTTCCGACCGGATTCAAGTCCGGACTGTGATTGGGCCAATTCGTGTTGTTGACGGGGACAGCTCTGCGTAGCTTTACACAATCAAGTTCATTCACTTGTTCATTCACTCTAACATTCAAATCGAATGATCTCTGTTTGTTTGCGGTCCTTGTCAGTGGATTTGATGCAGCCTGTATAAACCTTTCTTTTCTGTGTCCACATTATTTTTTATGTTTGTTCAATTTGCCAAACCAGTCATCTCGACTGGTCTAAGGAGGCAACTAGATGAATGCCATGTAAGTCGTAGGGGGATAGCAGCCAAGTTTGCCGTCACTGGGGAAGGATTTTTATGGAGACGGTCAATTTCGAAAGCACAACTGTAGTTTAGCAAGTTTACCCATTGTTAGTGCTATCGAAAAACCTGAGTGCTACACGGTCAAACGTTCGATCAATTCTATCACAATGTAAGTAGTAAACGAGGTACGGGAACGCCTTTCATAGTTGGAGCAAGATATACGAGACTAATCACCTGCGTACAGGTTCTATTGAGCGCCATATTTAAGAATTTGTAGGTGATTTTTGTCTCAGATTCAGTTATATGCAATCAAGTGACATTGGATTCTTCTAAGACTGGTCTATCTTGTGGGTCTCTCTATGGGCAAACGTATTGAGCAATATAACGCTTACCGCAGATTCGATATCGCTTCCGATTTTACCGTATTCAGAGCAGAGAATTAACCAGTTTCATAGACAGTACATCGATAAAATGTAATCGGACTTCTTTTCCATGTACCTTTTGCTGACTAGCCCGGCTATGAAGAAAAATTGCCACCATATTAGACCATTCTCGGGCTGCATACTTTCCCGAACAGCACGATTTTGAGCGGATCCGAAGGAGCCCGCAGTTTAAGGGGAATGATATATTTCAGTATGAGATAAAAATTACTATTTTGAAGATGTAGAATTGTGTGAAATAGGGTTTAATTTGAGCCACTAATACCTCCTACAGACCTCCCAATTAAAATTCACCAGACTACCGATCCACATACCGGCAAATTTCATGTTGCCTGGTTAATCGTACACCTCCTTGCCTGTTTCTTACAAGATCCCTTTGGGATTACACTTTCATGAAACGTCAATTGTGACCCAGATACGGATAATCTTCTTGTACGATCATATTGTTGTGGAAATTTTCCAGCATTATTTTTCGAATGTTGGTCGTCTTGTTGATAGAGCATATCACACAGAATTGTATCCATTCTAGTCGCCAGGTTGCCCAGGACAAGGACACGGGTAACAACAGGTAGCACGTTAAAATTTTGCGTTGAATAACTTGCATGAATTCTTTCTGCCAGCAAATCTATCACATGTAACACACCAGTATTATACGTCCAATCGGTACATTCCATTCCTGTCCAATAAACCTACCGTCCAACATGATCACATTGTGTTCTGTAGCGTCTTCCACAGAGCCACGAAATGGTTTTCCGGTAACTGGGATACTCACTTGTCATTCAGTACTTGTTTTCCCCCCATTCCATATATTCGTTTCCCGCAAATTTCCGCTTTAACTTATCGGAGGGGTTGCAAAATTGAATATCTTATAGCGGAAAATGTGACTAAAAAATGCGACGTCAAAGTCGTTTGAAATTCTCGTGGTGGGGCATTGCAGCATAGTTTACGGAAATGTTGAAACCCAAGTGAGGACCGGGAGTGTATGCTCACGAAACAAAGCTCATGCGTGAGTATGCTTACGCTGATTTTACCAAGCTGCGTACTGATAGTGAAGAACCGTTCACAACAAATACACTGTAATTGGCGAACAGATAACCGAGTAGTTGGTGCACTCAGACAGTGCACTCAGTGCCTGATCGCGTCACCTATCGCGATGTGTGTGACATAGTTCGTTTAGACTGACGTTTCTGTTAATGTCCAGTATTTTCTGTCGGTTGGAAAACGCCTGGAACCGATTAAAAAGTCATAGCCTTCGGAAAGGTCTGGAAAACGATACGTAGAATTAGTTCTGGGCTACGTTTCGCTTCCAACACAAAAGCTTTGTCAGGTTAAGTGATTAGGTCATGAGGTTCGTCGAGACTTAAGGCGGAAGAAGGACCGGTCAGCTAGGACAGGCTAAATCGGTATTAGGTGTCGGCTAAGGAATGTTTTGTTACGATGTGTCCGCAAGTTCTAAGAATGACAGGGACCTCATATGCGTTTGAGTCCAGCCTAGGGTCTACTTCTGTCGGTTAGCTTCTCCTGAAGATGCCTCTTCAATATCGTTTACACGTTTTGTCCGTCTGTGTGAATGAACTAGTGCTACCATAGTTGTGTAAAGAAGAGAGATTCTGCGAACTTTGGTCAGGTTAAGTTCTCTACCCTCTCTAGTAATGATTCCACGTTGATTGACAACCACACATCCTCACGTGTCAACTCGGCTTACGAAAGGCCGCTCTTCATACGCTTGCCAGTTCCACACCTTCCATTCTTTTCACAATGTGATGCTTGGTGACTTCCACCGCCTCCGCCATCAGCTGCTGTGTGGTGAATCGTAGTGCCCGTCCATAACAACCTATACAAGGAGTTCCGGCAGCTGTGGAATCGACTGCGTCATACGTTTGTCGTATAAAGACCTTTGTGCTGTCGATGCACTTGATTTTAGGCAGACAATCTATGGTCCTTTCAGCCGAGAGGAGAGGCGCCAAATGCAATCGAACAAAATATGCTCGCATGCTTTGTCGGACGTCCTTGTTTCAAATCTCGGTTGACCAAGCACATGTATTGCTGATGACCTCTAGTTCGAAACAACTCCTACGTCTTCGACCTACACTACCCAGAGTCATTTGACCACGGAAGAAGGAGGACCAGCCCCTACGACACTGATGTGAATTCAGAATCATACCGTCCCGGGAACTACTCCCGTTGTGTACGAACGAAACGGAAGTAACCCATGTGTACAACAGGAGTGGACACGCATCGGGAAATTGCAGGAACCAGATTCCTGCTGCATGGTGTTAAAAATACACAAAGCAAATAATGACCAATCCCACCGCGAGATTCTTCCTTCCTGTGATTCTGGAAACAGTCAACTTGATTGTGTAAAGCTACGCAGAGCTGTCCCCGTCAACAACACGAATTGGCCCAATCACAGTCCGGACTTGAATCCGGTCGGAAAGTCGCCAGTCCACAAACGTGACGGGTAAACACAACTGGCCGTCTGTTCCAAACAGTTCGCAAATTGAGATCTACGATCCTTGAAGAACGGGCCAAACTCGAATTTAATGAGATACGAAATTGGAACTAAATTACTTATGAACATTGTGCATCAGTCCCAACTAATTATGTTCACTTGCTTTGTTTTGTGACAATAGTTTTGCCTTAGTCACCTGTTCAAGGTTTAGTTGGCAGCATTTCACCTCTCTCGGGAACAACAGTTACGTGAATCTTTGTATCCGAGTGCGGGTCCAAACCTGAGGATTTGTTCGATACGGTAATGCGTTTGTTCGTCAGCATTGTAAATGTGACTTCCCTCAACATTCAGATTTCTGAGAAATTCAAGTGAAATTGGGTGTTTCGAATAACATTCCATGCACTTTGTGCATTTCGACTCTTTCCGGATCACACTACGGACCGTTTAGGATACACTGGTGTGTAGCAGGACACCGAAGTGCAAACATTCCAATAAAATAGACCACATCAGTAATGAATCGTGCACACCATTCGAGCCCTGGATTCACCAGTGATTGGAACTCGTAGACAAGTGCCAGTTATACGTGCGACTAGGAATAAAGCCGCCTCCATTCACCCATTTCATGAGAACATTTGCATCTCCCCCTCCCCATGTGATGGCTGTCGGTTTTATTTTCGGAGCCAGCGAAGTCGACAGCGACAGTCGATTTCGTCAACAGACCACATCATGATTGTCAGGGATGTGGTGTGGCGCACTATACTGACT
>SJOL01005288.1:0-10113 GCA_004794785.1 Opisthorchis felineus
TTCTCCGTTCGTGAGCAAGTGAATGATGAGGTTTTGGTTAGAAGGTTACGGGTACAGTTATTTGGATACTGCAAGTAGGAAAGCGATCATATACTCCAAACAATTTACCTGAAAGAAACTTTTAGTACATTTTTTGTGGAATGCCTGGATAAACTCCTGATAAACAGTATTTCCATCCTAGCTTAGTGGAATCCACCAACTTATTTTTGGAGTAAGGCAGTTCAATAGCTAGATGGGCCACATTGACCCGGAGGTTTTCATTAGGGTTCTGCTTCAGATTCCTGAGTGACCGCTCCAAAAACTTGATACCATGAAATAGAAGCCTTGTCTTATTGATGTAAGAGGTTTGTACCACTGCCTTACCCCTTCAAAACTTGACTTTCTCCCATCTACCGTGCACACTTAGGGACATTCATCCGTTGTCTCAACGTACTTGTCGGAATCTTAGGTGCAAACATGTTCACACTCATTCAGAAGGCTAAGGAGACCTTTTCGCAGGCCAGCGCAGAATATCTTTCGTTATTACTGCCACTGAAACAAGTTTAGCGGGTACGGATGTAATATCAGCAATAATTGCGCCCACTGCTTCCATCCAAATGAATCTTCTCTTGCTCACTAAAACCGGCATTACTCTGCTGATAAATGTGGGTGACATGGGTCTACTCCTTAGAAAATCTGCAAGTGAATTCTTCTTGTGGTTACTCGCAGCTGAATGTGAAGGAAAATCACTCACTGGTCGTTTTTAAATTTCTGAGGGGTTTCGGAACGCTCTAATCGTTTCTTTAGGGCGGTTGAATCTGCAGTGTGAAGAAAAACGTTCAGTCGACTTGTGATATCGCTTGCGCCAAGACGCTTCTGAGAGAAGGTGATCAGTCCTTCTCTCTATCAGGCAAGTGATTTTTCTGTGGCATTTTACCCATTAGCTCTAATTTGATGACACCATGATCGCGTAGCCTTGGTGACTAGGTACTAATACAGACGATCTGTCATTTCAGACCAACAATTACCACGACTCTGGCTACACGTTTTGAAGATAGTTACTGTACTGACCAGTTTGATCAGATAACAAGTGGCTGCATGTGAACAACTTGGTTAGCCGACGCCGTCATGTAGATTTTCAGGATGCGTACGTGGTTTGTGTGCTCTCGATCATTTTTTGTCCTGAAATCTGGACCTTTTCAGAGCGGTTTCTAGTTTCCTTTCCCCAACTGTCATCGTGTGCGAACTGTAAGCAGCCTCAGCATGAAAGCCGTCACGATAGTTCTGTGCATATGCATTCATGTTGTAGGGATATCTGTTTATTTGCAAGTACACCGGGGTGAGATGATTTCTGCCTTGACGTACTAAAGCAGAATTAGCCTATGGTAAAACATGTGTTTAAATTACACTACGATTTCCTTTCATGATTTTTTTCTTCCCCCAAAAACATTCGTTTTTGTCATTTGGCATCCTTAGGTTCCCATCACCCTCGATGCTTCCTCAGTGTTCAGCAATGGAGCATGCGTGACACAAAAAGCTAGGCATTACTGCGGCTCTTTTTTCAACCGCTCAAATAACTGTTAACATATCAAGCGCTTCGTAGGTGTTGCAGGTCAGTTGGCTTTGAATATCATTCATTATTATTGGATAGAATTTCATAGACCACTGGCGACATGTTGCGTGCATTACCAGCTACACACCACCGTTGGTGGATTCCTGGCCTCATAATGTTGAAATCTGCAACTTTTTCCACACGTGATTTCAAAAGAATCTTTGGCTTTAAGTGGAATCGGAAAGCGGGTCTAAGGAAAATAAGATCTAATAGGTTTAGACCACTGCTGTTCTCCTTAATAACACTTAGCCATGAAATATAGCTTGTGTCTGCTTTCAGCTTGCAAATTTGAAGGAAATAGTAAAGGCCCATTTTTACTTGATCCTGATTTGTATGTTTTAAGGCATTTGTTTCCAGTGTCTTCCATAATCCGAGTTCTTTACAGACGCTTTTTATGTAATGAGGCCACATCGTTGAATTTCTTGAAGTTCTGCATCATCCGTTAAAATGCCATTTATTTGGGGGCGCACACTAATTTATCACCTACTAAAGTAGTTTCTGGGATCACACTATGCATGCATGCGACCTGCTTCACTTTCAAACATACAAAAATCGAATGTGGTAAACATGGCTACCACAATTTGCCTCTCAGTGAAATAAGAAATAAGTTGGTTCCCACGACTACCTCATCCTTTGCAGCGTACTGTTAGTGGGCTTCTGTGATCTTAAATAGTCAGTTTTCAGAATTCGGAATGCTCTTTAGCATGATGCAGATTTTACTTGTGATTTTGAATTCGGAACGTTTCATCAGTTTTCCCCTGTCGCCGGCCATCGTAGCACATTTTGCGAGGAATTGTTACAATAACATTCTGAATAGTTTTTATGGCATGATTTGTACACCAACACATAATATAGTACACATTCTTCTGGACGTAGCTAGCAAGATATATTCTGATGAGACCTTCATGGCGAAGGTGAGTAATATCACCGGTAATGTTTTAAGACATAACTTCCATCGTGTAGGAATTTCATCAAGCGTGAAAGAAACCAAATTACAAACCGTCTTGTGAACTGGTGAGATCCCCTGCGGCTGAAAAACAGCCGAACGACTTCGGGCGGTGTTATCGGGACTTGTGGCACTCATGGTTTTCAATGTTGTGAACACCACTAGAAGACACCCGATACACCTCAAACCCTCCAATAATCCTGGTTGTAAGACTGTGGCGTGCGTAATCTTTGTTAGAAAAATAAGATGGGGACAACTTAAAGAACGTGTTTGCGCGCACTACGCTGCGAATATCCTTTCATTACTAGGAGCTGAGAAAAAGCAGCCATTTATCTGCCCGCATTAGTGGGGAACCACAGTATTTTTTGACTATATGCATTCAGTTTGAAACATCCCCACAGAGCAAACTAGGTGGCGCTGTGCGAAAGATCTAGTGATGCACGCAACTCACCTGCTTTAGTCTGAAAGATGGTCACACCTTAGCCACTGTGTGTCCAGGACGTAGGACTTAATTCGATGGCGTAATAAATGATTACAGTCTTAACCCACTGCTGTTACTGCCCCCTTGACCCATCGAGTAATATTTTTAATCTTGACCTAACTTTGGTAAATGTCACTCAGCTTTTTCCTGTTGCAACGGGATTCCAATTATTTGACACCTGAGGAGGCGGACCTACGGTGGTTGAAACTTTGAGCAGAAAAACTCTGCACTCAACTGCATCAGTGGTACCTTAAGCCAAACGAACATAACGCACAATTCACGCGATTTCACTACTATTGAATAAGTTGGACAAGTAGATGGAAAATTAGATGTTTAAGAATGACAAGTTTTCAGAACACCATCAGCGAGAAAGTTTACTAATCCACATTTACAAACAGGCTGCACTAATTAAGCGATAATGACATGGACAACACTGTTTTCATCTACGGTTTTTTTCTCGATCATCTAATATGCATCGAAAAAGTGGACAAATCGGGCAAAAATTAATTAGCCCATGGATTGTCACAAAATCTCGGGTAGTTTTAAGGAGATATGAGGTTTTGGGAGACTCACATTTGACCAGAAGGAATTCTCTGAATTCTTGAGGATTAGTGAATTCTGGCGGACTGGGAAGTGGTGGGCCGAAAATGGGAACGGATTCTTCTGCGAAAACATTTAGCCTAACATGACAACGTTAGGTTAAACATTTGTCGTGACTTACCGATATGTTGATGACTTTTTACAATAGGTGACAATCGCAAATATGTCTAGTTTAGGATAAGTGTTAAGGGAATAGTTGTTAAATTTCATCATGTCTTTGGGTGATTAGAGCCAAGCACTACCAACGAGCGTATACCTAGTTTAAGCTAAAAGCAATGAAATCTTTGAGTTTTCCCGAAGAATCTTGTGTATTGATGAATGATGAAGTTCATTCGGTCTAGTTCTACGGATGTAGCAGCTGAATTAAGATTCTGATGGATGTTTTCGGATTGAACGATTTAGTTCATTTTAGATCTGTCGTTAAGTTAAATCTAAGTTCCAGTATGATATGGAGATGACTGAGATATAAGTCTCTTTTGCCAATTCGTGTCTAGGAAAGTTAGATTAAGGGTTACTGCGCATAGGTTTCCATATGTGTGGATATATGCATACATATCATACCAAGAATAAATTCTGTAAAGGATACGCGTAAAGTGCGTTTTCATCATGGATGGCATCCAAGAAGGTTGTGCATCTGGTTCAATTCCGTCAACAAATATAATATTGACGATATCATTACCAACGTGCCTCTTGCGCTCAATCTGGAAAAAATAGTAATCAACATAAACTAGTCATTGGTATTGGCAGAGCAGTTGGTAATTCTCTATTCACAGTTGGGTGAACTGCATGTGAATTACGAGTACGACGAGGGACAAACTTCGTCCGGTTCTTAGCTGGCTGGGCATGTGTCTAGTGGACTGCTAGGTGTTCTGAGACCTCCAGTAGGCTTACTGTGGTCTATATTATGCAACTAATATTTTCTTTTTGACGTCTACCTCTGCAATGTTCCTCGTGTGCTTCAGTTATCTAAACGTTCACAATGCTTGGCCTATTGTTAAATGAACACAAGTGGTTCGCTAAGCCCGCTGACAGGCAACCTAACAATCTACCTTGAGACCAACTAGTCCATATATGCTTTCTAGCAATGAACATTGAATTGTCACAGTATTAAACGGTAAAAAACTTCCACATACTATAGCATGGGGATTGATCAATCATTAAAAGGCCACTTAACCAGTTTGACGGGACAGTTTCGTCGAACGGTGACAATAGGTGCTAAAACAGTTGAGAAATTTTGTGTTTTGTTCGATGAGCCAGCACACAATGAGGATATTCTTAATTCAGTAGTAAAAGTGCGTCCAGTTCTCTTTAAGATAAAAGTACCGAAATTCCGACCTAGCCTAGAACTTGAAAAGCCTCATCACTATTCAGCAAGGATCGCTTATTTTCAAAAATTTTTCGATTATTATTACTCAGTTGTATTTACGGCGTCGTTATTTCGGTCACCTGTTTCTGTCAAACGTGCGAACTCAACCAGCCAGAATATTGCCTGTTGTCTTGTGCCGAACCCTTACCAAAATGTGAACTTGTCAGACTGACGAGATCATGCGGCGTTCGATTTGACCACAACTGCCCTCAATGCCATCATGTTCCCATTACCATGACTCTCTCATTGCCACATCAATAGTTAGAGACATTGTCAGACATGGCCCAATCGCGCCCTCAATGGCGCTCGTACATCCAAGGTATTGCCTTCAATGCATAGCTCCCTTCCCAATTCCCCCACTTATCAGTCCACTGACAGTGCTGTATTTGCGAACCAATTTATCAGCTCCCGCCTCCAATGCGCTGCTACCTCCCCCACCTCGCCAGATCATCGGTGAACTAAACTGTGGCAGCTACAACCACTGTACGTCAAGTACGCGGTTCTTACAGATGACATCGATGAACGACGCCCTGATTTCGTTTTGCCAGGTCATGGCCTCTTCCCTGCGATCTTGTCACAGGCAAAGCTAATAATTTCTCGGTAAACACTGGTTTACAATGCTTATTGGATTGGCAACCAACATATTGGTCGCCACAGCCGTTTTGTATCACGAGAAATCGCTTGGTTACCAATTTAAGCTGGTTGAAAGTTTGAAGTTGAACAAACAAGTTTGATGTATAATTTCGGTTTCATAATTTTCACTGATTGGTGTATGCTTATAGCAGTACTGTATACATGTCCCTTTTTCTTCGGGGCTAAGAGTTAGTAGAAGATGATCAGAGAATTTCACTAGTTGAGCCCACCTGGTAGCCAAATTACTGAGTCAAGTCCAACAGAAGCAAAGTTCGCGAAATAGATCACGGACCAAACAATATATTGCGTGGGCGTTCATTCTCCAAGTACAGTGCAGTGAAACCCATCTGGATAATGACATGGGACTGGATGTTAAACTGATTCACCATGACCAACTTAGTGTAAATGCTGAACGCAATATACATACTTGCTGTCTGTTTTCTGTAGAAAAGGGTAATAGTGTAGACACATGGAACATAATTTCGTGTCCTTCGTATACAGTGTACACAGAATCGATTCCAGTTGTGTTACCTAAGGAATGTGAAAAGCATGGAAGGAAGACATAGTAATCATTCAAAAGGAGTTGTATATTCGCATTTACACAAGAATTACCCATAAACAATTTTGACAAGGTGGTGGGTGAAAACTACGTACAGCACAATCATAAACTCTATTGGCTAAATAATTTAGCGTTAGCGTTATTTCACCAAGTACCAGCTGGACCTGTCGCTTGTAAACAACAAATGTAAGGAATAATTGCAAAACAAAGTTTACATTCCACTGAAACAGTATTTTAAAGTGCTTCACATACCGGATTTCCGGATTTTTAATTAAGGTCAACCAATGCTATAAGCTCTTTGTGGTCTAATTGTAGTATGGAGAGATTTTGAAATGTCCAGAGGCCTTCAAACGAAATCAGTCCATGCTAAAAATGTAGTTTATCCTTGCTGATAAACACATCTCACAAAGCTCTACGGAAAGTTGAACCCTTAAACTCTCGGTCAGTGCTAGAGGACTATACTGTTCGATATGGAAGACTTGCTTAGGAGTGTGATTAACGTGCAATCAGACAGGATGCAGCGTCACTGACTCCTCAGTCACGCGATTCACATCACGTTATCGTTTGGTGACTGGCTGCTTGAGTAACAGCTTGTATGAAACTTGTGTATGCAAGTTGTGAGGTGTTCTGTTTTCTGAGGAGACTTCATAGAGGTCGCTGATGTTACAAATTTTGACGCATGATGACTCATAATCAGCGCGAACTTTTATCCCAGTAATCTGCTTTTGGTGCAGAACAGTGGAGATAATTGTACGAGGACATGTGCCAGACGGCTGTTCAAGCGACAGCAGTATGTATTCAATCAAAATTTATCATATCGTGTTCGCGAAGGTCGTTTGCCTGTAAACCGATAACCATATGCTATCAGCACACAAGGACGCTCACAGTCAATTCAACCTAAACCCTATCTCACAAACTAAACGTAGATGTCCAGCTACCGTCACTCATATCCGAATTACTTTCGGATTTCATCTCCTGGCTCTCACATGGGTCCGCGACAGCCTCAAGCTCAAGAATGCAGTCAACTTACCTAACAAAGATAAGATGGCTAATCGAAGCTCATCCAAATGAATTTATCACGTGAAGTGAGGCATTAGTCGTTTCAGTAGTTGAAGTTAAACTGGGCTGACAGCTTCTTTTTCAGAAAAATAATAATTCAAATAGTAACTCACTTTTCGTATCTAAGCCTCCTTTAAATCTATCCCAGGATTTGAGATTTATTCGGTCGCCAAGAAGCTTGATGAATTGGTTGAACTCCTCACTTCCATGTTCTGAAAGAAGAAACAAGGAAAACAGAATAATTTGTACCCAAGAAAATTTAGTCCTTTGATTGATTGATTGATCAACTGGTTGATCAACTTCGTTGCCGTCCTAATATGTAAAAAGGAGTTTGGAATTTTATATGTTAAACTAGTTTTTATGTTTGGAGAAAGTTCGGCGGAGTAAAAAGCGACTTGAAATGAACAAACGTTTCACAAAAGTATCAGCATTATACCCAAATCTCCTATCCAGCCAAAGAGCACTTTGACCGTCAGACGAGTCCCCAGGTGGCTGGGCCTTTCCATTTCTCATAAAGCCACGCAGGCGGTTGTTGATTACTGAAGTGATGTGGGCTGCAAAACACCCCTAAAATTACAACCTTGTTTTTACCCGATTCCATACTCAACAGTAGCCGCCCATTCCGCTGTTGTTTTACACCTTACTGCAATTTTGCTTTACGGTACTGATTTTCGCGCATTCCCAGAGACACATAGGGTGAATGCGGTATTGTCTCACATATTTTTCTAATTGGTAGGAAACATTTTGCAGCCACTTTGAAAGACTTCCCTTAATAATTTAGTCAAAATAGCAAGAGTTGCAATTAGGTAGGCCCTTTGTTTTGATAACACTCGCTGATCGCGGGAACGTACAGGGCCACGTCACACACTAATCAGGTCATTTGGCTAGTGCACTTGAAAACGATGGGCAATAAAGACGATACCTGGAATTTCCAGTTTTAAACTCAAAGCAGACCGACTAATTGAGACAACGTCCGTCGCATAAATAAAATTTAATGCATATGTCTAATTTCCTCGATAAGAGTCTATTACGTAGGGTTCATATCACGTGTTACCCTCGTGAACGAAGGAGTTATTTTGGGACTTTCAATGGCAAACAATGCCTCTGACCGCCATTAACATGTAGAGAATTGGGGCTCTATAAAAATGTCAAGTAGTGACTGTAACCTCCTAGGCTGGAATTGTTTAGCCCCCAAAAAACCACTAAGTCGATGAAATGGCAAAGATAATTACAGTGCCACTGAGATTCCATGAGATGAGTTTGGAAGCCCAGTGTATGAAAAATGAAGAAGCATCTAGTTCCAGAAAGAGCTGGATGGCTGTTGTGTCATAGGACTGTATAATCGTTGGCTGAATGTAATCCATGCACTCGCGGAAAACACCGAAGCCATTACAATCAAGTTCGACGGCGAAATGACCAGATTTTATCATTTCATATTCTTTCTATGGGCAGTGCGTTAGGATGACCTAGTTAGTTTTTCCCTCTTTCCCTTGTACATTTTACGGGAGATTTGTGTAAATTCTGGGGCCCCGTTTCTGATGACCCTTAATAATTTGGTTGTAGACAGAAGCAGTTGATGCTCCGGAAATCAGGCTAAACTGGTACCGGATTGTACGATTTGCGTATTGCAACAGAATACTCGGAGATGGTAACTAGAAGCATTGGTTGTTCGCTATATACATAGGCATTGACCATAAAAGAGCATGTTCAAAATGAGAAGGCAATCAATCTTCCAGGCGTGACCAGATTGTTTGGTCGAAAGCCTTAGTCGCAGGCTACGATCTGTAAGTATTCAAGCTGCGCTGTTCTGCGGTCGGGACTGACCGCGGTATTATTGATCAGGAGTTTTCAAATGAACCAATTCAGCAGTTCACAAATCCAAGTGTGCAAATTTCTTGAAAACAACTATTCACAACTGTTGTAATAGCTCGATAGACACAACGGTTTGATAGCAGAGTACTAGAAAGTTCTTAAATCACACACCACACTGTTGCACTCTAGCGCACTTATGTGAGGAAATCCATGGAATTTCTGTTGGTAGAAGCATGGATAGTCATGCAATTTCGGGCTTACTGTCTGTAGCGGACATTACTGTATGCCTTTTGATATCCTTTTTTTGTCAACTAGTAGATATCTTTTTTGGGTTCTAATCAACTCCTCTGGTTGTACAGTGGACATTTGACTGTTTCCTAAATGTTTCTGCAAGTCCGGAAAGCTAGAACCGAAACAGACTTTCATTGGGCAACAGAAACGCTTGCACGATTCCTAAATAGCCATACGAATACCTAGTCAACGTTTTATAAAATCTGTGTCCCCTAGAATAAACGAACCACATTGTCATCTAAAAATCTTGCATGTCACGGAAATCTCTATTTCAGATCGCAAGTTTCCTCCGGCGTATGAAGTAGCCGCATATATTCTAATGTATCCATACTTACGAGGTCAGTTTGTGTCTCAGGATTTGATTGTTGGGTTGGGGCTACTCACAGTGACTCATGGCGCATTTGTGCATGTCGTTATTTGCATCTGCCCTGATCTTCCACCCAAACAAAATATGCTCATGCTTGACCTCACTCGCTACCCACCACTGATTTATTTTATTATTATTATTATTTTATGTGAGTCAACCTTGCAAATCTGTCACAACTGCATACATCCATTCCTAGCTGGCTTTTTTTTCCCATCCGCAACAACCAAACAGCAGTTCGGACATGTTGCTTACATGAAAAAGAAGACCAAGGTGACTTGTCTGGTAAAAAGCTGAGCGGTCTTGGTGTAGGGCTATACGTCGCGCTAACGGCTCTTGCACTTTTCGAATGCACAGTAGGACAGTCAAACGTGAATCGTTATAATCATGGTATGCCGATCAGTTCATAGA
>SJOL01005290.1:0-12033 GCA_004794785.1 Opisthorchis felineus
TTTTTTTCAGTTGCTGGTTCTGAAGCTGGTCGGAAACACCGATAGGTTCGAACTTTGACCTGGGAGGCTGCAAAGATCGATTCGCCTGACTGGTCAGATGTGTGGCTGAAAACTGGGTAGCGCTGGCTGCATGCCACTCGCATTTGATATGCTGCTAGTTCACTTGATGCTTCAGAACCCTCTCACGGTGAACATCTGTAGGATAATTCCGAATAAACCTAATCCTGATGGATTGTAACAGTCGAACGATGGCCAAGCGAAATAGCCCGGGCGAAAAGAGTCGAGCAGTGAGGTCAACCATCCGTCCGCCCTGCTAATTCGCTGTACGGGCGAACTCGACGAGGTGCGCAGGGCATTGGGACAGTGAAGCTGCGTCGAGGTACACCCTAGTATAATATAAATCCACTACGGATTATCGGAACGTAAAAAATCATGTTTGTCTGCAGAAGCCAAACAAGACACTCTCCGAAGGAGTATTACCGAAAAATCCGTACTCGAAAACGCGTGAAAAATTACAGCCAGCGGCACACTCGTTGGACCATATAAAATTCGAAACCGGCGGAGAAGCGCGTCACCAACGCCCATGGAACGCCAAAGCAGATCGGACTAAGCCGCAACGATTGTCAGCTCTAACCTGAGGGAGCCTATAAAACACGCGGTGACGCCAAAGTAGCACATGGAGAATTCCGTATAGTCAATGCGCGCACGCATCGAAATAGATTGGAAGTATCTAGCTCTCAACCTAAAGCCTCTGAAGCCCCACTAGAAAGCAAACCTCATGATGGATTGGACAGCATTACTATATTTCCAGGCACTCGTAAATCACACACTCCTGCCGCGGAGGACAGTACGAATGTACCCCCTGATCGCCTCGGAATACGGTTTCTCGCAATGCGGACATTTGCTGTTCTTCGTCGAGCTGCTCCCTGTTGGCCTTCCGTGTATGACAGAACCTTGAGGATATGAGTCCCAGCTAGTGTAACCCGCTAGGTCATTGCAGCACGGAAGCTCGATTACCATGGCTATTGTTTCAGGTGGGAGCACCGGATTTCGATCTTTCTAAAGAGCTGTGAAGAAAGTCGAGTTATCTGCTTGTGGATGTTAATTCTCAGTGAAGAGCGCAGGGCGATTCTTGCAGAATCTAAGTGAAGTAAACATAAACCAGAATAAAATAATGGCTTCATTTGATGACGATCCACTGTGGACCTTGACGCTGCCTGTCGCGGAATTACCAGATAGCCGACGGATAGCCGGAGGAGAAAGACCTCCGAGAATTATTCAACTTATGGCTGATTGCATTTTGAATTCACAGGAGACTATTACGGAAACTATAAAGGGCACCAATTGGGTCGACAGTTTCAGCATTCGTCGCAGAGATTGCAGGTCAAAACAGAACGGATTGTACTTTTGTCGTCGTCAAAAGGAATGAAATGCAACGAACAAGCCAACAGTTATACAACGTTTTCAACGATATTAAATTTTCATCTGAAGAAGATGGGAAAAGGTGGGCATTCTCGGGCATCCGCATTACCAGATTACCACGTGGGCAGCTACAACCTGAGGTCTACAGAAGAGTGATGCATACGGTCCAGATTCTGAGCCACCGCGGCAACTTTCGGAACTGCCACAAACAACTGGATCGAAACACTGCAACACTTCGGAGTCTAAAATTAAAGAAAAGTGCTTATACAGTCCTTCAAAGAAGTAGATACCCGAGAAGCTTTATTTGGAGATCGCCAAAAAAACAGTACGACCAACTGAGCAACACCTGGAGGGAAAACGTATCACTTATCCATACATTAAGAACATTACTGGGATGAATGTAGTAGGAATTTGGTGTCACTTTGGGAGTCAGGGAACGGATGAGGGCAAAAGGATAGCAACTCTATCCGGTGGCTTTTGCACGACTCAGTAGATACACCAGACATTTAGTCAACCCGCTAACTAGTCTCTTCGTTGGTGGCAGTGTAAGAATCACGGGCATTCACAAAGTCGGAATGTTTATTGGGGTGGTTGTTGCCAGTCCCTGTATATTCGGTTGTTTCTATCCACAAGTTTGACAAGATTACTCTGGAGATGGAGACCTTCTAGATGTGAAAAAATCAGGATGAGTTACAGCATTCCTTCACCTAGGACGCTAACAGTGTTGCCGTCGAAAGCTGAGATTCAGATTCTTGGAGATTTTAACCAGAAAATTGATATGACTCCTCCCACTCGACTAAACAGTAACGCTTGGTGGCAGAATGGGATGGAAGGCCTGTGTACCGGCTAAAACTGGGTGATTACCAATGATGAGGCAGTGATCGGAAGTGCTCAGTGGGGCAGGTGGTTCAACAGTGTAGAAATCGGGATGAGGTCTTTCAAGCTTCGCCGTTACGGCCAGAATTTGGAGTGGCGAAGTGATCGCGAAAATGTCTTCTCACGTCCCATCGGGTTGATATGCGCCAATGACGCAAGATACTTGGGGTGTGGATCAGTTTATCAAGACAATACGAGGTTCACAACCACACTTAGGCGACTGTCACCCCCCTATTGTACCGAATTCGAAAACTTTTCTGAAGACGTTACTGGAATCGAAATAAAAAATCTGCAGGTGCCTTAAAGGATCTGCTCATCACTCCGGCACTGCTCATTTTTTCCTGCGAATGCTCACAAACATATTCACAACCTTCCCACTGGTCAGTTTACTAAAGCTCGGGTGTACGTTCCATCGCTCGATGCCTTACCCAATCACCCAATCACCCAACCCCCCCCCAAAAAAAAAAAAGAATTGGCAAGGTGTATGCATAAGTTGAGTTTGTACATCTAATCCAAAGAACTTACCCAAACAGACAAGAAGCAGGTTAACTTCTGGCATAACTTGTGGTTACCTCAGTTCTCCGCCAAATTGCTGCTTGACATCCGAATACCATCAAGCAGTCATCCAGCTTTGTGAGGTGAAAATTGTCAGATTCTTCTATTCGGACAAAGGTTTCGGTGTTTTGACAATGAGTTCAGCTGACCGTTTATTAGAAACATGGGACCCAATCTATCGGGCGGACAAAAATTCATGCCACATAGGACACCAGCAAACAAAATTCCAGTTGAAGAACAAGTCACCAGAAACTTTCAGTCCGTATGTCTGCACTATTCTACCACCGAATCCGAGCTACTTGGAACCAGAACATATGGAATACTGTATTTTACCAAAAATTCGCTGGCTTAATGTGCCACTTATATTTATACTGCGCGTGCATGGACTCCTATTACAAGTTCACTCGACGGCCAGTCGTGCGTTTGTATCCCACCAGGACAGGTTTAACATATTTGAAGGATTTTTTAATGTTCCGATTGAATATTGGTGAGCTCCACTAAGTTGTTTTCTTTTGGAGCTGAACGTACCGCAATGTCAAATTGCATTTTTGTGACTATATGGTTAACCGAAGCACATGAGCAGGCGTAAATAAAAATACTAAATCATTCAGCTGTAACACCCTTTCGGTGCCCAGTTGCCGTGCCACCTGAAGGAAGCAAGAAAGTTTGGATGCTGCCAGGTTGCCCAAGCCTAGACAGGAGAAGTCGAGATACAGAGGTCGGGTTCGAACCACGGACCTTCCGGTCAGCAAATTTGCGCTCTAACCACTGAGCCATCTTGCCCCCCCCCCTGAGTAGGCGTGTCATCTGTTCTACTAAAGAGTCTGATACTTCCTTTGGCCTTTGAATACGTTGCTCATCCTCAGATTGTCAGTGTTGACGTGGGCAGTCTAATTGCAGACCTATTTTTAACCATAATAGCAAGATTGTTATGTGTGTGGTTCACTTTTCGGTCTTCACATTGCTATTCACCCAAGCTTATCTGTGTCTCATGATGAGTCGAACGGTAGTTTAGCACTTTTAGTTACTCCGCACAATAGACTCGAATAAAACCACAGACCGCACTATCCGCCTTACAACCGCGTGAGGTGAGAATTGCGTTCACTTTTCGAATTTTGTACCAGACGGAGCCTCATCAAAACACTACCCTATCGCACAAGGAGTGTACACTGCCCAGTAGTTTCATAAAGTGGATGAGTTTTTGAAACAAGTTCTAATAGGGAATAGCATCCCTGAGTTCTTTGTCCAGATTAACAGCCTGGAAATCGTTATTTCCCAAAAGAGGGAGTCAGGGTAGTCTTAGCCATGTGGATACATTTCGGTAGTAGACCTGTATTCCAAGAGTTTTCCACGGTTGATAATAGCTGTAACGGTGAGGGAGCAGTTGGAATGAAGCGACAATTATGCGGTATCACTATCATAAATTGCAGCTTGCTAATCACAGCAGGATGTATTTAACTTTCTGGACGTAACATGAGGCGCAACTTTGCAAAAGCTGTCCGGGCCCCCGAGGTCCGTTCATTCAATTTGTCTGTCAGGCTACCGTGATATCTACTCCAACTTCCAAGTTACGTATAGCGTTCTGCGTCTTCTAGTGTCACTCCTTGCAATCTCATACCCATGTTCAATTGTGATACGGCAACGAAGCATCACTGTTGAAAACCGATGTAATGCTGTCGATGATGATGTCCCAGGCCTATAGGTCCCGCAGCAAAACGTTACGGTTTGTGAGCCAAAAGCGCGGGCCAAAGGACCGGATGACGTCGGTCAATTTTTCTAGCAACGCTTGCGGTTCCCGTTCTGTTCCAAAAATTAGAACGATGTCGCCTGCATATTTCACGTCGACAATTGTCCTACTGGACACCGGGGTTTTGTAGACCTCCCAATCATCGCCTCCTCACATCAAAAATAATTAAGCTAAAAAGATTTTTAGAGTGGTGATCCTTGACCGACAGACTATTCGTAAGAAAGCTTTTGAGGAGCCTTTCATGCACTCTCACGCGCCCAGTAGTATGTGAATACGAACAACGCATGGTATATATAACGCATGGTGTATTATGAATTGTGCAAAAACTTAATGCAGAACAAGAAACGGCCGGTAAAATCGAACGCACACTTGAAGTCCAAGAACGCCAAGTTTGTATGGCATCCATACGCATGTCATTGGTCTAACACCTGACGGATTGTTCCCCACAGCCTCGTCCCGGCTAAAATCCTGCTTGCCTTTTCCGGGTTTGGGTCGGAATGGCTCGGTGGTCAAAGCAGAATTTACTGAACGGAAGGTTCGTGGTTCGAATCCGACTTCTGCATCTCGACTTATCCTGTCTAGGCCTGGGCGACCTGACAGTATCCAAGCCCTGGTGCTTCGTTCGGGCGGCATAGTAGCTCGACACCGAAAGAGTGCTAGAGCTGAACGGTTTTTCCCAGGTCTCATCCTCACGAGCCTTTGTAAGGCGATCAGCATGGCTAAAGCGGGGGTCAAGCTAATTCCTCTGCGATTGTCACACTCACTACGAACATTCTTTTTGAAAATGGGCACCACTATCGACTAACCCCAGTCAGCTGGGGTGGTCACTTTCGTCCAGTTAGAGGTTCCGAGTTCACCGTCTGACTACGTTGCGCATCTGGAATCCGGTAGCGCAGCAGCAAATGGCCGGTTAAATTAGTCTCAAAAATGTTTTGCCCAATAAGTCAGGCGCCGTTTTTCCTTGGCAATAGGCGAGTAGGTGTTAACAGTAATGGCTTCCCCAGCCGGAGATCTCTTTGGGCCCTTTGCGCATAGCAGCTGAAAAATTTTACGCACATTCAGAGTTCCTTGCCTCCTTCATCTCTTCGGCTTCATGTACCCATCAAGCTTCCCAGTCCTCTGTGATGTTTTTTTCCACCAGAAATCTGATGGTTCATAGAAAGATCGTGTACTCCCGACCAGAAGGAATAAGTGTTTGAGTAATTCCAGTCTTGCTCGATACCCAGTGCCTGAATCTAGTTAGTTGTGCCATTCCACAAGCCGAGCACCAAAGATCTTGGGGGGTTTCGGGCAGTACCTTCCAGTAAGTCAACATCAGAAGGCGTGTTGTTCGAAGTGGACTTTAGTAGGTGGTTCTGGTAGACTCGTTTCACGTCAAGATCCGAGACATTCTCAATAGCCAGGTGACGTGTACATAACTTGGGCACCCCTGAAAAGCACAGTGAGGAGCAGTAACAAACAAACGCGTAATCAGAATTCGTATAGGTGCTCCAAAACGGGCTGCAATTAATGACTAACCCACGCCACCCACAGTTAATGACGATGTGGTGTGGACTTTGGATTGCATAGAGAGTGCCTCATATGGCCAAGCGGCTCCGGTTGTTTCGAAAGTTATTACGGTACAGAAAAAGTCTGTGGCCAGAACAGCTGCAGTAGCGTTCACCATCAACCGTGCGTCTCGATTTCGGTCAAAGACGACAATCCAATTAGGCGCAGCAGCGCATTCGTAATTCCGGCAGGCACAGCAATATTTTTGCTTTCAGGCTGCCGCAACATAGCGCTCAAAAACTTTCTCTGAGCGTATCAGACATACGGCCTATTGGGGCGTAAGCAGATAAAATGAACAGGCGCGGATTGTGTGCTCGTTTATGGGATACTCGTAGACGTCACCAAACGAACAGCAGAGGCGACTATCAACAGACAACTATTTAGGCAGACCTTTCGGCTAGAGGGATTAGAACGATACCAACCACAGCTAAATAAGCTGCAGAGACCTCTAAATCTTCATGGGTACGCAACAAAAATCTACCTGTATCCTATGGGGAGATCAGTTCAACAAATGTGTTTGGGTCTGGGGTATTCATTCCAGACAGATAGTACATGTGAATAGAAAATTAGTCCAGAGTACATGCAAGAGTATTCTGTCGTCTACCTCGTTTCACAGTACGAACGTCAAACGGTATCGGATTAATTAAGCGTTGGGGTTCAAAGAATGATTTCGAATTGTCTGCGGCCGAGTCAACCTTACATATTTCAGCTAGCGATGGTCAGCGGCAAACGGATCTGTCAGTCCCTAATAATGGGCTTGCGGAGATGCCACCAACAATGGGGTAAGGAGGAAAGTGCTGTGTATTTGTTCCGTTTCCCCAAAGCGTTTCATCGTTCATTATTAAATAACTTTTTCTCGTTTTATCTCGAGGTGTCAAAATTCTGAATGAATACCACCTGATTTCTGGACCCACGGTCTTTTTTCTTCTGACTCTGACTGTCGCCGCTCTCCAGTTATCCCCAAGCAAAACAATTTACTCATTCAAAAAGCTTCATCGAAAAATGGATAGGTTTAGATCCCAATACTCAATACTCGGCAGATATCTGGAAGCACCGGTCTCGTACGTTCGCGAATTTCTTTGACTCCGTTGCTTCTTATTTACCAGATAAACTAAAAACCTTGTTCAATTGCGTTGATCCTAGTGTTTACCGCCTCATCAAACGTTGTTAGGCTTACGAATCAGCCATTGCATTTTGCGGGAAATTTATGTAAAGCGGAAAAATGGAATGTTCGACGCCAGCTTTTGACTATTTGCAAGAAAGTCGGAGATCAAAATCTTTGTTAATTTGTGCTAAAGCTTCGCGGTTTTTGGACAGAGTGCCGCTTTACGGCACTCAGTGTATAAAAACATGGTGATTAAGCTTTACAAGAAGCATTTGTTGGTGGAATTTACTCAAATATTATTGGTCAGAGTCTATTGCAACATAATTCGCTGGATTCTACGATCATGCAAAATATTTCAAACCATCGCAAAAACACTCGCAGTTATTTTTTCTGAACAATCAACTCCCCTGTCGCACCGTTTCGAACGGATCATAAAGGTCTCCACGTTCTCAAGCATCATCGCATGAGCAAATGACGGTGGCTGGTATGGGGTCTCCATTTTCGTTTGTGGCTATGCTCGTCTTTCGCATTATAAACGCCTCGCTGAAGATGCGACCTGCAAAAATTATGGAAAGAAAAGACATTTTCATAAAGTGTGCAGATCTACTACTGGTCTAAGTAACACCCCATCCGTTTCAAGTGCACTATATTGCATCAGTGCTGCTGTCCCAGAGTGTTTCAAAGAAGCAGTCACCAATTTGAAGGCCAGTGGCGTTCCACTGTGAGCCCATGCTGATACTGGTAGTTCGGAAGGTTTTATTTACGAGCAGGCAGTCCGTCGTAATCAGTAACCTGTACATCCGTCGACATCTGAGATCAATTTGACATTAATAGAGCATAAAAGCTCCCCTCTTGGACACTGTTTTTTAACATTGCAACATAAACAAAACATGTAACCCTCTTACAAGTTTTTAGTATTACGCGATCTGTGTGCAAACATTCTACCTGAACATGATTTTCCTAAACTTCACATATCGTTGGAAATTTTTCCGTAGGGCGATAAACCTTTGTTCTTGTTTTGTGGTCAAATCACAGTCAAAATAGAACCTCTCACATTGTTTGCACATCTTCATCCAAGGTAAAGGCCCACTTCCATAAAGTCCGGACGAAATTCTGCGGACGACGAGTTTTTCATTGTTTCTGAAGCACAGCGTTTACTTGATCGACAGATCAATGAAACCTCAAAGTCTCCATCGAAATTGCAGGTGCTCGTCTGGACAAGTGAGCGACAGAAGAGACGAATGGCTGTTGACTACAGTCAAACTATAAACCGATTTGCGCAACTGAACGCTTATTCGCTCCCCAGAATTGAAGATATGAGCAGTAAAATAGCCCAATATCGTGGTTTCAGCGTACATATTCTAATAAACGCGTGTGTGTGCGGAATTAAAACCACATTTCCTCAAACCATCTGGTGGCACATCCATTAGAGCCATACAAATGTCCAAAGGTTTAAGCATTGACTTCAAAGAACCACTGCCATCAACAACTTGAAATAAATATCTACTAGCTGTCGTAGACGAGTATTCCAGTGTCCTTTTTGTCTATCTGTGACAGATGCAAATTTAACCACAGTGATATCATTTTTGTGCCACTTTCGTATTGGTTGACCTGTTTGATTTCATGCACTTGGATAGCGGTTAACCATTAATTTTTGATGAGATTAGGCGATTTCTTCATAAAAAAGTCTTTAGCAACAGTTGGACTACTCCATACCACCCAAGGGGGACGGCCATGTAGAACGATAAAATGGAACTCTGTGTTAAGCCATTACGCTTTCATTACGATCAAAAGGTCTTCAAATCAGTCATTGAAAAACCATCTTATAGGATGCGCTCAATAGATTCGTTCTGTAGCTCACCGTCACCAGTGCCGCTCCACACAAGCAAATGCGTTATTATAATCGAAAGTCCGCAATTGGTACATCATTGACACAGTCATTGCTTTCGCCAGGGTCAGTTCTGATGCGGCGAAATACACCATATTCAAAGTATGACGCCGTGGTTGAAGAGGTTGAGCTCCAGGAGTGTAACCCTGAGTACGCAACTGTCCAACACCCTAATGGCATAGAAGAAATAGTCCCTTTGCGTCACGTGGCGCCTTCCGCAGATTTTGAATTCGCTCCACTGTCCGGACGTCAGCAATTGTAGCCTAATGCTCATCCGTTTATGAAGCCGGAACTATCCGACTCGTTTACTTTGAAAACAGAAATGTTGAGTTGCTCTGAACACCCATATGTTGCACGACATCAGCGGACATCCCGTATTTTCTGTGAAATAAACTCCTGACACTATACAATCGCAAAACAAACTCCTGTGAACATTTATCCCAGCATGGGGTGAATGCTGCGTATTTCCTCCGTTTTCTCAAAGGGTTTCATCGCTCATTGTTAAATCACGCCTTCTAGTTTTAGCTCACAATGTCAAAGGTTTGGATGAATAAAGCCCAGCTTCCGGATCCCCAGACATTTCCGTTCGTACTCTGGAAGCCAACGCTCTCCATTCGTTGTCGAACACGTAAAATAATAATCGTTCAGCTGTAACACTCTTTTGGTGCCTAGCTGCTATGCCACCCGAAGAAAGCATGAGGGCTGTGATACAGCCAAGTTGACCAACTCCAGAGAGGACAAGTCGAGATTCAGAGGTCAGATTCGAAAAATGGACATCCGGTCAGTAAATTCGCGCTCTAACCACTGAGCCAGCTCACCGGGCCGCAGAGCTACTTTGTTCGGGAGAATCCTTTGATCATCGTCAAACACAAAAACCATTCGGACAAATAGCTGAACGAGGATAAAGGGATACATCAACAGCAACATATTTTCGCTTTCTTGCCATGATGTGTGTGGCAAGCAAGGCCACCCGGCTGATGGTACCAACGCGACGGCCGATATGACACGAGATTATTTGAAGGTGGCGGGCAAAAGCAGAACGAGTGAGTGCAGAAGGGGAGGCACACTGCCTGGCACATGATAAGAAAACTTCAAATTATGATAAATGAGGAACCAGAACAAATATAGTGCGGTGGCAGGATTGCCGCGGTCTTGCCGGTCAATTTGAACGAAAGTCTAAAACCACCGATGAAACCTTATCGGCCTTGGACTGTTGGGTTTATGGCCAGGGTCACATAAAGCGTAAGTAGGGATGATGAAATAGAGGAATCAGCAATACGCATAAATGGTGGCAGGAATCTCATAGTCACGGTGTACAATGAACTGTAGAGACTCACTAGTGTCGCTGTTGGAGTGGAGCCGGGTGTAAAATTTCAGTGGAGGGAATTGGTGCTAACGCACAAGGCGGAACGCAAACTGCACAAAAAATAACTGACTTTGTGAGGAGCATAGAACGAAAGTCAACGAGATGTCTATATCCGAACGGAAGGTTCAGCGGTTTAGTATGAACATGTCTCCGAGGCGGCTGGTGCTGGGTGAAGAGTTTATTCGCAGCTGTGGGTAAGGGCACGAGTGGGCGAGAACGCATCGTCAAAACTAGGAAGTGAGTAGTTGCGGGTATGCTTTCAAACTGGGTATGGCAGTGGCATGCCATCATGGCGCTGACATACTTCGGTTTGTGGACAAACCCGCGACAGAACTCATGTTTGAGGTTATTGGGCTGGGATGCGCAATTCTGTGGGCAGCGGGATTTTTTGGGTTGGCCCAGGGAATCCGCCGATATAGAACAAAGCCAATGTAATTTTTTAGTCCGGATGGGGATCATTTCGGGTGTAAGACACAGACCAGATGGAGTGGACAACAGCCAACAACAGGGCGTCCGAATCAGGTATAGCCGAATGTCGAATCTTGGGAAGAAGATGGAATGGGATGAGATCAGTAAGGCCTGGTGAGATTTCGGAGGCATCAGATAGGATTAATGCAAAAATAAAACTGCATTTGCCTCCAAAATCGAAAGTCTTGGCCACCCTGTTGTACTACTTTCGCGTTCTGCCCATAAACCGATTGATTATTTCCTTATCAAGGAGGCCAATCGGGATACGCCGAAATGATTTATCGGAATCTTCGAGGTTCCCACCCCATACCTCAAAAATTTATATTTCCAGCGCGTTTTGCTGCCTTTCTCATATCGGCGGTTTGCTTAAGTGAGCGGTTTTTCAAAGTCCAGTTGGAATGTAATTGAAATAGAATATACCAAATCGCCGGAAAGTGGTCTCTCGCCAGAGATAAAACCGATTTCATTTCGCCAAAATTGTTGTCACGAATTTTATGGGGATTTAGCCTAATCCGGTTGCACATTTCAGTTGTATGTTGTTAATAGCATTTTGTTCAAGTGAGCGAACTTTCAAGGTCACCGAAAACTGCCGATTGGCGCGTGGTTACCAGATAAAGCAGGAAATCAGCTCTTGGCATATTTTAAACTTCCACGGTGCTGCTTAGTGAGAGATAAAATCTACAAAATATTCAATGCAAACTGCACACAGGAAAATGGTTGAATAACGTTTGTATACAGTACACTCGTCAGAAGTAACAAATTAGAGTTCGTCAAGCAAACTTCGTCAAAACGCAGGTTTTTAGGAGGCTCGCCTTCCGCAAGGCACAATGACGGAAGACAACTGGATGCATCCTGCAGTCTTCGTGCCAATGCGCAACTCTGTGGGTGGTTCCCATTCTCAGATATGCGCAACCAGTCAGATACCTGCTTGTGAATCACAAACACAAACCTATCTTCCCCCTTGAGAATAATGACGGTCCTCAACTGAACTGCGCAATAAAGTGCAAAGAAATCGTTGGAGAATAAGGCTAACCATTGCTATTAATAATAATAATAAT
>SJOL01005291.1:3839-15211 GCA_004794785.1 Opisthorchis felineus
TTACTATGTTATGTGTAGTAAAATTGTGGCTGCTGAAATTGCAACGTCATAAGTACATTCAACTATTGCTCGCCTGATGTGAATTTGTTCGAAGAATTCTCCGCTGACAGTGGTTTGTCAAAAGGAAGAACCATTACGACCAGAGCACTTTCCAGTCGCTGCTGTATACGGCACCAGGCGGCGGCATCAACAGCTGTTGGTCTGAACTCTGTAATCGAGTGGCCTCGTTTCCAAGGTGATAGCACCCATTGTCATCTTCACTTGTATAAGCCGTTTACTTGTTATACAGTGGTTTTAGCTACCACAGTTTTGTTCGCTGATGGTTTGGTGAGGTGCATGAATACAGGAGTGTCAGTGGACTTTTCATTGAGAGATTGGGAGAGGAAGCTATGTATTGAAGGCGACAGCTTGGATTCATACTCGCCATTGAGCCCGTGACTAGCCCATGTCTGACGTAGTCTTTAACCGTTATTGTGTCCCGTCTCGAGGTCCCCATCCAGGGAGGCGGCACTGACGGGCGCAGCTGAGTTCGCTGGCAATAGTCTTCATACTCTGCTGCCAAGTGATTGGTTGACCTCCTCTGACTGGTTTCCACCTTCCGTTTGCGAAACGCGCTCTTCGAAGAAGTCAGTTGATGGGTAGGCGGAGCACGTGATTAAGCTAGCGCGACCTATAGTTGTACTGCGCGCCTTCCGTTTTTCTGCATCCACTCGCACGTACTGTGGTCGCTTTTGTAACCATATGCAGTTGAATCTCTCCCATCCGTATACTAACACATAAGTTCTCCCACCTTTCTATAGGCTCCAACCTGGATCCTTCCTTGCAGAACAACCAGTTCAAGTCCGAAGTTCAGAACATGGCAAATGAACTGAGACCGATGCCGGGCTTGACAAGCATGGATGATCAGGGTGACAGAGGTAAACGGAATACGCAACAGGCTCTGCGTTCCTCAGCTGCAGATCCGTGGTATTCCGGTCCAGTTGATGGTTTACATAACGAAGCGTTTCAGGACATGAATCCGGACGCTTGGCTCAACAGCGATCCCGAAACTTCAGGACACATCTCTCGATCCTTCTCTGCCAGTGACGCAGGTGAGCGAGTGATCTGACATGATGAAATCGGCTTTCCTGTCCAGATGCTTGATAGGACGAACCACCTAGGTTCTCCGTTCCCAACGAAAACCGTCAGCTGATCTATAAAATATTAATAGTCGTTCAGCCGTAGCACACTTTCGGTGCTTAGCTGCCATACCACCAAAAGGATGCACGAGGGCCGAGACACTGCCAGGTTGTCCAAGCTCAGACAGGAGCAGTCGAGATGCCGCGCGGTTGGGTTTGAACCACGGACCTTGTGGTCAGTAGGTTCGCGCCTTAACCACTGAGCTATCTCGACCTCTGGACTGACTTATATCCCTTGGTTGTCGTGCTCATCCTTGCCTGTTACCTCGCACCGCATTTTGTTGTTGAGTCAATTAGCCCAAACCTAACCCCATATTTGTTAAAGTGCCTTTCTGCTCCTTCCTTCCCGCCGATCTACATGTAGACACCTTATGAATACCTCTGTCCCGAAGTCCCTATAGCTTAGCGATCTCTCATTTTAGCCATCAGCGGATATTTGTACCGTACTAACGTTGGTGATTACTCTTTCATGACCGAAACTGCCGCTTGGTCCGGTCTTCCTTAAGAAGTCGGAACATTCCGTTTACAGTGTGAGAAAATATGAATAGCCAAAAACCATCTCTTAGCTGAAAGTTTCTCAAGCTAACGCACCAGTTTGCGTGACTTTGGTTGAACTGGGTTGATTCTGTTACGAATGCGTATTCTCTGCTTCAGAAACCTCATTGACCTTATGCAGAACCCACAGGGTTTGTCAGGATCTTCCGATATACTGCGCTCAGTTGCCTTCTTCAGCATGTCCAATCTTTCGGAACTTTGGCCTTTCTGCCTCTTTTTCCTAGTGGGTGGTTCGGTGTTCTATTCTATGTCAGTAGTATCCCTCAATATTGCCTTCTTCAAAAGAGGTTATTATGGAATCCATCAAAGTTAGTCTCTTCTCGAAGGGTCTTAGCCGCTTAAAACGTCCCCAAGTATCTACCGATTCGTGCTTGGTCTCTCCTTTGGGTTAGCTACTTTAGTGTGTGGGAAGTACATCCATGGTGTTCTGTGATACCATGAAAAGTGGAAGCTGTCCACTGTATTTTTGTTTCAGGTGTCTCTCGTCTGTCCAAACCCAATGCGGAACCAGTTGGTGACAATTTGGCGGTTCTTATCTCCTGGTCGCCTATACCGACGGACTACTATCAAATTCAATACAGACACCGGCTGCCTATCGACCAGCGATGGTCAAGGGCTTTTACGGCTGAAAGTGTGGTGAGTCTGCTCGTTTGAATTGAAGAGGGTTTTTCTTTGAGGTTAATAAAGTTTGGCTTGTGTCGAGCATGTTTCTTCCCTCCATGTTTCTTTTTGTCAACATTCTCTTACTATGGAACGTCGGAGGTACTTTTGAGCTGGGAAAACGGAATGTCTATCTTGGTGGTTGATCTGTTCGCCGAGCTTGTTCCCCGATCTGCTAATCAATGACCTCGGTAGCCACAACTTGACACATTTCCATAGATTAGTTCATCTGCACACCTCCGTGGTGGAGAGTCCAGTCGTGTCTGCCAATATCAGCAGAGAATCCTCTCGTTCGGACACTTTTCTGTGTAAATTCGTGACCCTCTTTAGCTAGGTTCATCACAATTAAAGCGCCAGTGGCAAAATGAATGTATAACGTACATGTGATTTCCAAAGTTATCCCTTTAGAACTTTAAGATTTTTACAGGAAAACGGGATAAAAACAAAACCCATTCCCCGAAGAGGAGATATTCTGTTATAAAGTCTTTCAACAGTTAACCCAAAGAGAAGCCACTCCTCAGGTAGTCCAAAGTACTCATTTGCTTGGGAATTTAATCCGCTGACAAATAGCTGCTACATAGTTAAATGCATTCATTTGCAAACTAAGTTGATGTTAACGATAGACTCAACATTCTCTCGTTTATGATAGCGTTCAACTTGATGTTCTACGCAGGAACCGCCTTATGTTCCAGTTTGTATGGTTTTGAAAACATCTCGGTAGCTTTTCTTGGCATAACACACTACTCATAGTTTGAAAATGAAAGTATATTGCCAATAGTATACCACTTGATGTTCAAGTTGAACAGAAGATTGACGGAAACTTGGGGATGGCACCCAAATGATGAGCCCCAAAACAAGCGAAACCATCGAAAGTAGTTGGGCAACTTTATGAGTAGTGTGTCATATCAGGGAAACGCCGCATGCTTCCCTAGAGTTAACCATTCAACACGCAACGCTCGTTGAAACATAGAATACGGCCCATATTAAAACCCGGTGTTTGGCCAATCTGTTGCGACTTTGAAAAACCAGACAAATTGAGAGGCGTGGTGGTGTGCGGAGATTAGGTCATTTTCAATGAAAATTTCATCTTGTAAGTGCAGTCAGTCTATGCTGAAAAACGCTGTTTCACGCGAATTGGGAACCATGAGCAGTGCACATTTGATGAAACTCAAAGAGTTTCGGACCCACGAGCTTCCGGTCAGTGGTTGAACACCTACGCGTTCGGTCACAAGTGGCTGATCAGCAGTGTGATTAGCTCTCACTTAAACGGGATATAGCACCACTTGTCTTTCAATCACAGAAACCACATCACGTGGTCATACTTTGACTAGCTCCTCGAATGACGATTTTTCCGATGGAAGCTTCACTCTGTAAAACTATTCTTTCTGTGGACTACTTACAGACTACTCGTGATATGAGGGAATTTGGTATTTCTCAGTAAAGATGAATGACTCTGTTTCCTGTCTAAGTGAGAGCTACTCACGCTACTGACCAGCCGCTCGTAGCCGAACGGTTAGGTGTCCAACCACTAGCCGGATGGTCGCCGGTGCGAAACTCTTTGAGTGTGGTAAGATGTGCACTGGTGATGATTCCGAACAATGATCAAACAGTTTTACAGTGTTTCGCGGCTTTTCAGTTCAGCCTAGATTGGCTTCATTGATAGTATGGAACCTATGCTGAAAATGAGAGAGGCTGTAGCAAACCGGGGGAAAATAATCGTTTTTTACGACTGTTCGCAGGGTCTTCCTTTTTCAGGTGTGATGCATTCATTTGTACGATGCATTTAAGCCGTTTTCGTGACTCCGGGAGAATGTCAGATTCGCTTTCCGACTCCGTCTTCCGAGTTGGGAGATTTCACACGAATACTAATAATAAAAAAACATAATCATTCAGCTGTAACCCCTTTCGGTGCCTGCCCGCCATGCCACCCATAGGAAGCAAGAGGGCTGAAATCCTGACAGGTTGGTTGGTTGCCCAAACCTAGACAGAAGTAGTCGGGATCCCCGGGGGTTGGGTTCAAACCACGGACCTTCTGGTCATTAAATTCGCATCTCAACCACTGAACCATCTCGTGATCGAATCCAGCATGTTGTTTATCCGACGACTAAACCGCACACAGGATATCAGTGTAGGAATGTAGATTTGGAGTCCCAACTGTATGTAACCCAAAAAACGTCACTGAACATGTGGAACTTGCTGACATACTGCACGCACCTGTACTCCAAGCATAGTTCGTCAAGTGCTGTTCGCCAGAACTTTTGGAGCACGTGGCGATTACCGTTTTCCTGATCATAAACATCTGTCATGCAACACCGTGTCCGAATGGATAGAAATCTCACCTTTAATGACATAGATATACATAGATATCATACACTACGGAGAGCTACCTGCCGCTCCGCTGTAGTCGTTGGGACCTGTTCGATCAACCGTATCCTTCATTTGGTTGTCGCAAGACTGTGCCTTCAATGAGTATCTTAGGATACCTTGCAGGTAAACTCAGTCATACCTCTCGAAAGTAGCACATCCTCAAGAAGGGTACGATTTTGGGCTGCGCCGACATTGTGCTCTATTGGAGGTGAGGGGGGGACTTCCTCCATTCACACACAGCGATGGTTTATTCTGTTAAACATTGCGGTAAAGATTATATGCTGTGGTCTTCTTCGAGCATTTCTGCTAATACCCCTGACTCTTCGAATGTTTAGACCAAAAGAAACTCTTCAAACTCTTTCCATTTTCTGATCGCTGTTTTCTTCCATTGCCATAATTTGATCATTTCCAATTTCTGCTTTCCATCTCCCCCCTTACTCGTCTCGGATTGGATTCAGATCAAAGAATGTTGTGGCCAGAATCCAACTTGTTGCACCCAACAGAAACAGTTCTATTTCACGAATCGTCAACCAGCCAGTTTAGAGCCTGGCCGTCGGTACCAGTTTCGTGTGGTGGCCTATGTCCAACAATCAATCATGGGCAAAAGTCCATGGTCTCAGACGATCAGCTTTGAATATATTTCCAAAGTTGCGCCTGTATTTACGGAAACCGAACGACTGGTAAGTTACCCTTTTCCTTCCTGCAGTTTGTTCCGCATGCAACCCCCGAACAGTTCCAAATTTTCACTCGTTTCGGATGAACCAACCAAACAATCAGCTCGATTTTTTTCAGTCTCATACAGGGACAAAGGAACCACGATCCTTGGATGGCTTGCAACGTGCTTGTCAGTTAATTCTAGGCTGATGCAGCAAGGAAATTATTCGATTCGAGGGTCACCAACCTGAGTCCTCATACCTTAGAAAAGTTGTTGATCGATGAAACATTCACCTTATCGAATTACATCCTAACTTGACGAGAATTCGGTCACGTGATTGTGTGTCGTCATCGTCCTTATTTAAAACGTCAGACGTCACCACATGTTTATCATCTTCACCATATGAAGCATAAGTCATGTACTCACGCGAGACCGAATGATCAATATTTTTAATGAATGTTTTGCCTGTTTCGACGAGGTTTCCTCTTACATATTCACTAATTAACCTTTTATCACGCATAGCCCGATGGAGGAATGGTCGCGCGTTGGACTCTGTCCACCTCGGCAGTCGGATTTCCAATCGATCATTTTTTGCTCCTGTGTCGTAAAGAAGAACGGTATTCAAACGGGACGGTGACGTACAGTCCTTTTCAACACATATTTGTTCCGGGGTCAGATACTCGAGTGAGTTGTTCTATGTGTTTTGTCAAAGCACCGTGGTTGAGCAGTCTTTCTGCGGTCTGTCTGTAATGAGGCTTCTTGTAAACACACGCCTTCAGAGCTGTGGTGCCCCCATGGATTGCAGTCACTTACCTATTGCTCATCTCTTGTTTCTGCCGCCGTCGGTAATGTTATCTTCGCATTTTCAAACTCTATGCAAGCTACCTGGCTTACCCACTGGATAAGTCGAAATGCTATGCTCTCCTAAAATCTATTTGTTATTGTCGTTCGTACACTTATAAAGCAACTTAGCTGTCATGTGTGACCCACATTCACTCCGAATGGTCCTGTCTCGTAACCTGATTTTGTCGTCGTAGCTTCTTGACCGTGGTTTAACTCGGGTACCGCTCCATCCACACACACACACACATCCAGGTCCAACAGGCACGATAGTAGTGGTTCAACATTCCTTTTGTTTTTGTGCTAGGTATCCAGTTCGTGGGTTCCATCTTGCTGCTCGTTGGCCTAGTAACAAACAATTTTTGAAACTCTCTCTCTCTAAGCCAACTTGGTGTTATCTCAAATACACCCAGACAAGATTCATTGCTTAAGGGTCGAGTGCGGTGGGGAGGGGACTATGTGGGACTCGTATCTAGAACATTCCTTTTGCATAGTTTATAGAGCTGAGTTTATCGACAGCTAATAAACATTAGTCAATAGATGATTGGGTTGACAATAGCTTTATTTCATTGTGCCTCTCATATCCCCATGAAAAGAATGTGAAATGACCCGATACCCTATCATCCATCTGCACTGGACCGGAGCTGTCTCTAATTCATGTTGCATACACGCAGTTGTCCTGCAAGAGCCCATACCTCGAAGCGGACACCCGGATTCGAGCCATTCATGCTATTGGTAGCAGTTCAAAGCGCCTAAGAATTCAGTCGTTACTTCACATTTAAGACATACTTATCGCTTTATCATCTTTCTGCCAACGCTGCAAGTTACCTCCCCGTTGACGGCCACTGGTCAATCACACATTCGCGCTATTCGTCAAACAAGATGCACCTAGGCCACTCACCATTGATGTGCTAGATTACACATCCCCATTCGCTCGAGATAGCTCAGTGCTTAAGGCGCGAAATTACTGACACGGAGGTCCGTGGTTCGAACCCAACCTCGGCATCTCGTTTGCTCTTGTATAAGCTTGGGCAACCTGGCAGTATATCAGCCCTCGTGCTTTCGTCGGGTGGCTCGGCAGATGGGGTGTGGCAGCTGCACGATTATTTATCATTGAATTGAAACACATCTGGTTGTTCAGTTTGTGCGATGATTTCACTGAGGTCCCCCGTGTCAGGTGATCTGTACTTCTAAGTTACAGACCTAAAGGTATGCCTACCATACTCTTCAATCGATGGTTTATCATTTTACCGTTTAAGATCATATCGCCGCCGCATTCCAGCCGGATGCAGTACGAATCAAACTGCAGTCGACGACAACAGCGAGCTTGAAAACTGTGTTCATCATTCTTCCGTGCAAATGTTAGTACTACTGCCGGAACGATCCAATTGGCACTGAATTAATCAGTCTTATACCTGTCGTATACGTTTATTCGATTAGTACGCACTTTCCACGGGAAGCACAAATCCCTGGAAAGGACACCGTCGAGATTACATATAGTTGATTAGGCTTGTCAAGCTCCCTTAACCCAACTGGGCTAGGGAGCATTATCTGTGGTGTTTAGATAGCTGGACTCAACTCATGTCACTGTTCGTGCGATCAATCGACTTGGTTCTAATGCTCAGCAACGCCAATGGATGAACTGAGCTTCGCATAGTATCAGTTGACCACAAGGTGAGAGCATTCACACACTGGGCATATCGACTGAAGCTTAGGACGGACGAATTATCGTGTGTTTCAAGGCACAGTACGATATTTTTTCTGGCGGGATAAGTTTGCATCAAACTCTCGTTAAACTAACCGAATGACATAGATGACCATATGGAGCCCGCAACAAAAATGTGTAACTCGTAACTCCACTCCTGTGGCATCGAATGAAATGACTTTTGTTCGAGCAGTGACGTATTCAATCGGCTTCCTGTATCTGGGTACAATTGAAGATTAACATGCGCTCCACCAATGGCGTTGTGAAGTTAAATGTCGTAAATGAAGGTGAAATACACTCATTTGCGAGCAAATTTGGTTTATGCTTATAAACAGCATAAACGAGAGATTCAGTTGGGTTCCAGGCGAGTCTCCCGTCAAAACCAGGTTGATATGCAAATGAGTGTATTTGTCGAAATCAGTCCAATTTGGGTTCAATTAGAACATAAGTTTGACGGAAACTCGGGGACTGAGCCTACCTGGTGAGCTCCAAGAAGTGCGAAACCGGTCGTGGGCTGTCGAAAAATTTTCAGCAACCTTATGAGTAGTGTATCACGTCTGTAAATGAAGGTGCTTGTAGGGTGGACGATGATGTGAACTGTCTCGAACTGTATGTATGCACATGTTCTGTAATATCTTGGTAGTTTTTACTTATTGCTATCCTTTATTGGTGTGCTATGTGATGGGCTTAGCAACGGAAATCCTAATCGCCATGAACTGGAAGTCTAGTGTACATTAGCACGTTGATTACTCATGATTTTTCTGACGGTATACCTCGAATTTCCTATTGTTTCCGCACTTATCTTCAGCTTCATGTACCTAGGTTACCGATTACCAAGCCAAGCAGTAGTACGTTTTAGACGTAATACACTACTCATAAGGTTGCCGACAGCCCATGACCGGTTTCATCCTTCTTGGGGCTCATCAGGTAGGCGCAGTCCCCAAGTTTCCGTTGAGCTTATGTTCTACATAAACCCAAATTGCACAAATTAGCGAAATACATACGAATTTGGTTTTGACGGGGGACTCACCTGGAACCCAGCTGAATCTCTCGTTTATGATGTTAAAAACAGGTGAGTCTTTGCTCAAAACCAAATTGGTATGCAAATGAGTGTATTTCACTAGTAGTACTTTCACTTTCATTCCGTTTTCCAATCGAGTTGATGGCAATCGAGTTTGGCGCAAACACTTATCCCGACCAGATTCATTGATAGAAGCAGTGAGAGAAACTATAGTGTCGTCGTGAATGGTTCACCACTTAGCAGCCAATTTCACCACATAGTACTTAGTCCTTCATGTGCAGTTGCTAAGTTGTGGCGGAGCTCACCTACCCTGATTATCTGGAAGGGACGCTGAGCCGCAGCTTATAAGCTGAGAGCCAAATGCGGTTGGGTATGGTTATTCCGGATTTCGTGGTCGCGTGCTATCACGTGAACACTGAGTGACTGCCGGGGTTCAAAAGCCAGCTTACACATGGTCGAAAAGTCGTATTCTCATTCGATTTTCGCTTTCGTCTATGATCAGTCAGCTGTAGCATTTGTCATTTCCAGGTTTTGTTCCCAGTGTACATCCCCTTGCGACTGTACATCGCTGAAATGTAACTTGAGCTGTATTTCACCACTTACGGTGATGTGTGCAAATTTTCACTTTTCAAGGTTAAAATGGCGGATGTTGTGCTTTTGCACCCGGGTCGTCATATAATTTATTGGCATAAGGTGGATATTTCTGCGGTATGCACGGAAACCAATACACTGGACACAGCCTTAGAAACCGATGGACGCGAGGTGCACCCGGCTTCCATCTTTGGAGTTCCCCACGAACCCTTGCTGCCGTTTCATCCAGAGTTCTTTAAAAATATGTTTGAGTAGTCGGTATTTCCAACTTCAGCACACCTTAACTACATGTCCCACTTTATAAGAACGCGTGTCAGACTCCATAGTATTGGCCCCTCAGAGCTTAAAGTGACTTAAAATGCTAGGAAGAGACTTCATTTCTTCTTGTTACTCTGTCTCCAAACCTACCTCCCGATTTTCTCCTGCTGATATACTACTGACTTTTTATTTTTCGTGATCTCTTCTAGGAATGCAAGCTGCACAATTTAGAACCGGGCAAAGGCTACCAGCTAGTAGTTTACGGTGTTCACACCCCACCAGGAATGGATCCACAAGCTGTCGTGTTCAAAGGTGGTATAGGTGGTCGGCGGATCACACAATTCAGCCACGAGATATTTGTCAAACCACAGGTAAGGTTGCGTTCAACCGGTTGAATGAAGTTTACCCACCGACCGTGCTTCTTGTGGTTTACTACTTGTCCTATCCGACTTTTTCAGATCACTCCTGGTGAGATTAGTGTTCCCGAAACGCACCGTGTGAACTCGGGAACAGGTCAAACGCGGACAGAGAATCAGCTGATTTTCAATTCGACGGAATCGAATCGCCTCATGTTCCTCATCCTCGGAGCTTTGGCTGGAATGATGTTGATCATCATGGTTTGTCTGGTGATACTTTGTGTCTGGCGTCAGCAACGAGACAAACGTCGTTTGTTGGTGTACACCAGCGCGGCTGCTAAGCAGGCATCGGCAACCAAATCGCGTGAGTCATCCAACTGGGTGTGTGAGTGAATGTTTGCGAGCTGACGTGCCCATTGTTTATAGACCCATTATATGTCTGTAAGTTGGACAGACAAGCAATGGGATGGGCGCCCGTCATTCCCCACGGTAGCTCACCCGGTGGTTCCTTTGTCCTCTGTTTTGCTACCTTTGAAATAATGATTAATGCGATGAGGTGTGTTTATGTGGCAGTGCAGGTGGTCTCTAGGCTGACTGTTCTCGACCGAGCTTGCCTAATCCCAAGTGTCATAGTCAACATACCTCAATTCGATGGAGAGGAGGCTCACCTGGCCTTGTGTTCTATCTCGGTATATTGCTTTTTTCTGATTAGTTTAGTGTACGGTTCTCTGACACAACTGTTTTAAACCCGCGCAGTGGTCGCGCCTTTCCTCTTGGCAAAAATTGATTTCAGTAAGCTATTTTGGAGGACCTTCGCCACTCCCCATCATCCGTAAGCTGACTGAAAACGTGTCGGTAAATTTGCTTCGGGTTCAAAAGCCTTAGCAGACACATTCACTCGTACTGTTCGTATTTGAATGGAGACCTCAGAATGATATACGTTGAAATATATAGTATGCAGTTTGGAGAGCGGGAAGAAAGACCAATCCGAATCCGGAACAAGGGTACCGGAAAAACACATGTCCAAAGGACTGCTTGCCGCAGTACTAACCATCAGACAACGACAAAGATATTGCATCCCGGTGATGAAAGATAGCCTGAATACTGTCAGCTTCAACAATGTGACGTCGCTGAGGCTAGTCATTTTTTCTTCGGATACTGTTTAAGATAGAGATGGGCGTGAGAG
>SJOL01005292.1:0-12960 GCA_004794785.1 Opisthorchis felineus
GCAATTCCCAACTCGCAACAATCTGCACTTTTGTTTGCACTAACGAACTGGTCCCGAAAAAGATGACTTTAAAAGACTATCATCAATAATAGGTTGTTGGCATTCATCCTCCCAATGAAATTCTCAATCAAAGTGAAGACGCACTATTTGGTTTTTAGGCTGGACACTTTCACTCAGTTCACCTCCTCCATCAGGTTGCTCGTTCGCGATAAATATTCTCTCCCATCAAACTGTATGTCACCTAGCAAGATACTGAGAATCTCCCGCGGTAAAAACGCCAGCTTCTCAGCTGGTACTGAGCCAGTGGATTTTCCTTAGGCCCTATCAAATGTAAATCTTGCCGATGAGCTCCGTACGATTCAGGAGGTGTGTTACGGATAATCCTGCAGGATCACCGGAAAGGATGGCTGGTCACTGTCTGCTCCCTTTATGGTTACCTTCAAGGGCTTCACCGCCCGCCGGAAGACGAATAGATTTCCAGGACCATGGATTCTTCCGCAGTAGCTCAATATGGTTTCATGGGGTCCTTTCGAACCGCGAACAGGACGGACAACGCTCGGCCCTGAAGGGGCACTCAGACCAGCAATATACCCAATCTTTTCCTCACCCAAACAACTTCAAGTTAATGTACAGGAAGAAGTCTCGTAACACAAACAAAGTGGATATAAAGATAAATCACAACGGTGAAAAGATCGTTGCATGTAGTTTCTGACAACTGCTCTGTTCTAAACTATTCTCGGCACTATTTGGAAGACTCGAACAAAGCACGGAGGGAAGTTAAGCAAAACATTTGTACTCAGTTAATATCCACAGGTGTCAGGCTACTCAAGCGTTACTCGCAACTATCATAAGTAGCATACCAAAAAGACAGAAGTTAGAGACATCACAGAAACACCGATTGATGCTTCTGCGCCAGAAGACATTTGGTTTTCAATAGGGGAATATATGGGCTAAGCTTAGTGACCTATTACTAAACAACACAAGAAATATTTCGATCAACTATCAGCGGAAACTAACAACGAAGTTTACACGACCTACCTCTTTCACTTGTGTACCCAACGTTATCAGCAGAATGTTCGGATGGTTCCCGGATAATCTCTATTGGCGACTGCCTGGCCACCCTGACAACTGAACGAATTAGTGGTTATTTAGAATGAGCGAAATGCAATTGAAATCATAGGACATGGGTTACAGGGTACAGGTAACCTAATGAGAAAAAGCGAATGAGCCTCGGGTTAGATATAGCGGATTCTGATTTACTGTTTTCCTAGCCTGCTTCGTTGAATAGCAGCACTTGACTTGAATTATGTTAGTTTGGCTTCTAAACAACTGGCAACCTCCAAAATTCGGCACGTTGAAGTCAATCCTCAGATTCTGTCCGCACATGAGCAGTCAACGCACCCACAATTAGTCAAACATACAGTATGTTCTATATATGTATTCATTTTGAACAATTTGGACCAGGCAGAAGGAATAACAAATTTGCGCGATGAGTTCATTTTACATGCTCTCCTTCGCTCTACATTACGTTCAAAGTTTCGTCCAGCATCCCATTGGGCTCGCCGTCCACATAGTAGTAGGCATCTTTCAGTGCTTTAGATGCATATTCTTCAAATGGTAACTCGTGTGCCCACTTGAAGCTCTGCGAACTAGGTAGGAACGTTAGCTCGGACTGTTTTAACACGAAAGTAAGAATGTCTTTTAAAGAACCAGTCACCTGATTTTTCCGGAGTTGTGGGATATTCGCTAGAAACCACATGGGCAACCATAAGCTATTAGTCTGTGGACCAATGCAGAGATTTAAGTTTTTGTTAGCTTATCAGCCGACAGCTTATTTTTATTGTTCCTCTAAAGAGCTGACTCTCAGAAAAGTTTTTGCCTAATGTCAACCACAGAACACTCACTCAATTTAGAACAGCACGGCCTACCCAACAACTGTCAGGCAACTGTCAGCATTACTCATGACTGAACACCCGAGTTTAGTGCGATGAATGTAGTTTTGCAGTTCCACTGAGAGCATTTTACGGTGGTTCAAGTCATTTGAATGAGAAGTTTGGGCTCCACATAGGTAGTGTCTTTTTCAGGTACAGCTCTGGAATGTACAGGCTGCTGTAGGATTACTTTGGAAATCACGTGGAGACACTCTAGGTAAACCTAAAATAAGGCTTTGGAAACAAAATTCACTTTTGAGTCCTGGTCAGAAGCTTTGCTGTCAATAACTAAATATGGTAATTTGGTAAATCTGATAAAACTGACTAAATTTCATGGTTTAGCAGACGTTTTCAAAAAATTAAACGAACAGGTCATCTGAAGCTGTACACTCACCGCGTGTAAGATCAGAATTTCCCCTTTCTTCATGTGTGTTATCAGGCGGCCATCTGCCCCTAGGTTTGTCGGAAACCGATATATCTGAAAAGATTGGAAAATTAGTTACATCCGACGGTTATACCGATAAAACATAAGTAAATTCTAAGCTAGTTGGCGACCACAGCAACTGCAGGACAAGGCTCCAATATGTCTCTGAGTTTCGGGAGTGTTCTGACTAGCTGGAAACTACTCTTCATTTCCAATTTCAAACTGTTCCAGAACTCAGCATGTAGGTTAACACGCAAGCAAAATAATACATTTCACCTTCATGGACCTTTGTACAGCTAAGTCCTCACAACCTTCAGGTACCTTGAGAATAATTCTCTGCAAACAAATTCCCGTCTTCGTCGCTGTTTGACAGTGAAATTTCTAAACCGAGGGTATGCTTTCACAAAATTGAAACAAACATACTCGGTATGAACCAAAAGTCAAAACTTGGAAGCCTTTGAGTGAGAAGATGTGATAATACACACAACTGGAAATTCTAGCGCACTCTCTGTTGAAGAGGAAAGCGCAGCCGCGACACGGATAAGCTGATCACAAATTCGTAAACGGAGCAAAACTGTCACTCGGAGGGATTCAGATTGACTTAAACGAAATCAGGTCAAGTGCCCGGACACTTTTCAGTTTGAGCACATAGTTGACTTCACCACAAGTCATGCTCTGTACCAACAACATTCACAATGTTGACGGTCTATGGAGAACTACGTGCTGTACAATAAGATCGCCCATTAATCAATGAATCCGCCCACTAGGATGCTTTTCATTTTCTCACTTTCTCTGAAAGGTAATCCAGTTAGACCCTCCAAGTTAGACCATGGTTCAGAGCAGTTTACGTGAGCCGAAAACCTGATCCATTTTAGGCGTGCTGATTTGATCGCGATTGGTCCTTTGGTCGGACGATTCTGTTGGCTGGTCTGTTATCCCACGTCCTGAGCACGGCATTTCCTGCTTACGTCCACTAATCGGTCCTGGAATAACCTCTGTCTTTGACCCCTCTGAGTTCTACTTTTTAACGTTTGTTGACGTGACTCCTTTTTCTTGGTGTATTAATCCGATATTAAGCTCTATTTTGGTATTCCGGTTGAGATGTTCTTCCTTTGCATTTCGGGAATCACCAACGCAGGCCAAGCCCAAAGATCACGTGGCCACCGACCAATAAGGACACAGGATAACGGACCCACCGATAGGACCGTCCGACCGAAAAACCTATCGTGATTGACTAGCTTCAAGTATATAGACACATTTGCGTCACTACTCAACGCAACCTACTGGCTCACTGGTAGCTCCAACCCGCTCCCTAACAAGGCGGCGATGACGGCACTTCGGTTGGTGATGAGATGTTTACAATCAAATTGCTCATCTCATCATCATCATTATCGAAGACAGAAACATCAGTGTTGACACTGATGCTCCACTGCTTCATTGCTCAGCTCAACAAACGAACAAATCAACATCAAGGCTACCAGCTAAATGAGTTTCTTCAGGAACGACAGGTGAGTTTTTCGACCTGCAGATGAGCTTGCCGAATGGCACGCTTTGTCCAGCAGGCAGGCTGTGAGCAGCTCCAATATGCTCTTCACACAGCCATCAAATGAAGCATCCTGGATGCAGCAGTGTGTTGATCAACCTCATCAATGGCCTCAACGGCTACACGTGGCCGAAATCGCCATCCAGATGTCTTGTCACACGTCATATGTCTTATTAAAGCAAACGGAACACAACATCGAAGCGCGCCAAAAAATCTTACCAACGATCTTGACTGTGGTTGTTCCAGTTTGGAAAAAAGATCAAGCACTTATGAACAAATTAAATTAGTATCCTAAACATGAATCCTGCTTGGCAGGAGTTTGCTTCTTAGATTAGCCTGATCTTAATAGGATATCATAGATATACCTCAAGCACAAATCATATGAACTCTCAGTTTTTGAACATGGAATATACACAAATTCAATTTTCCAAGTTAACGGGTATGTTGATGCAATAAAAATAACCCACATTTTCTTACTACCATGTGATTTTATCGCTGCTGATAATATGGTACCAGCGCTGAGTAAGCGCTACACTCATTCAGCTCTGGGTGAATCGACTAAAAACGAAAAATCAATGGCTTTGTATATTTTTGCATGTCATTCACTAAATTGCCTAGATATATGCCCCCAACACTGCGTTGAAACCTTGACAGTATCTCGGATAATATCTATCTAAACGGTCAAAGCCGGTAGCTCAAAGTCCAGCCCCATAAAATGTTGGAGACTTAGGGTACCAAATTGGAACTCCGTGTCCCATAGCAACAAAATGACCCTTTATGCAGCAAGAGTAGTTCAAAATCCTAACGCAAGTACTACTGAGTCGCACGAACCAAAGTAAACGAACTAATTTGTTTTTACCTACAGGAGCGATACACCACTAAATCGATCCACCGAACTGACAAAGAATTTCAAGGTGATTTGCTGACCGGATAGCTGTGGTGCCACGAATTGCGGTTGAACCAAAGTCACAGGATCGTCTGTAACATTCACTCCTGAACATTCTGTTTCACAGAAAGGAACTGCCGGACCGACAAGTCTAAATGTCTCTATGTAAGAGACAGCATTGCGAAAATCAGGGAAGTTTTGCGGTCTGTTCAATTTTTGGTAGGATGATGACGTTTTTGGACAGAAACTTAATGAAATACTGTTCTCTTCTGCAGTCGCTTAATGCCATGCAAAAGACTGTGCCCGAAACACAGCAGAGGCTTTCCGCTTCTGAAGGGTGCATCCCAGAGAATGACTAAGCGCCAGAGCTGCCAAGTAAAAAGGATATCTTGAATCAGTGGAATTAACGGTCTGTGATAAAACGGGTAGGAATCAAATGGTGATATCCGAATTTGGAGGTGGAAAGAAAAAAATGGAGTACGCGAGAGAAAATTACAAATCTCTTATCTTATATTGAAGCAACTGTTCGGTACAACCCTCCATCAATTGTGTTGCTTGCGGCGCTTGAAGACCAGCATTATCTAGGTCTACCTCCAAGATATTTCCAGGCATGGGGAGATGCGACATCATCCACTCCAGACAAGCCCGGAAATAGGATAACCAATCCCGAATGCACGTACATTATGACAACCAGCTATAACAACACCAGACACTCTATCTTTATCGAAAAGATGCAGCAGTTCGCTTTACTAATCAGGGGCGTCAACTTATCTCCAATCAAAATTATAGTGAACACTTTGAGATTACATTTCAGCATCCTCATGATGATACAACTACCAACAGCCGTCCCGGGTGGATCGAGCTTTCCGTTTCACGAAAACACACTTTTTACCGAAACAGTACATATCAAGTCGGTTTGAACATTCATAACGAGCAAAAGGGAATTAAACAGATCAAATGGTGTCCATGAAACTGGATGCCGTGGGACCTACACAACCAAATGCTCAGCAGTAGACCGAACGATCAACCGACGCCCATCGTTCGAATATGATTGTCGACGGTTGCGAGCTTTTGTTCGAGGTTGCACAACAAAGGTAGCATTTAGGATTTGGTTAACAAGCACAAATAAAACTGTCTCTAAGTTACAGCATAAATGAACCAGTTTGTATTCCTTCCAGGAGGATAGACGTTTTTCCACAGAAAAACTTCGGAAATATGTTAACGTCTAATGGAATAAATCAAAAGGGACTGCGCAAAAATTCTAAATGCCCAAAACGACAGGTCCAGGACAAACAAGGTTAGAATTCAGCCCACCGTTTGATGGACGAGAAAATCCAGGCTGTCGAGCACCAGATACACGGTCCGGACTCTGGACATCTGCAACAGAGATAACAGTAGTAAAAATGGTTAAACCAGATTATTTCTGAAATAACCAGTAAACTATCTAACGCATTCCGGTTGATTAGAGATCAAGACAGGTAGTCAGTTCAAGGTAAAATATTGGGAGCTTTTACCACAGAAGGAACAAGGAAATACAAACGTGTCACTGTGTATGATTCATAGAAATATATGTGACCAAAGCTGTTGAAATGACTACCGCTGGTAATATATGGAGATGAAGTAACGAAAATCGGACGATAACAAGGTTCCAAGATAATTTTTCTCACTTTCAAAAAAGACCACCGCAGCAATCCACTTGACGTTGTGGGAAGTTTCTATACAATTCAGGGGTGTGTCATTTTACCAATGCGTGCATCCAAAGCTCACAAAAATTTAACATTTGTATCTAGGAGTTGAAGCAATTTCATATTAAAGAACTCGACATATAGGGACTTTTAAATTATCCCCGGTCTTTAAGCACCTAAACAACTGTAACTGCCTTATCCGAAAAACATTATTCTTGGTCATTCTGTTTTGTGTAACAATCAGTGGCTATCCAATTTAAGATTAGGATGCCTGCAGTTTACAAACTGTGAAAAGGGTCTAAGGTGCCGAACACCGTTTACATGAAGACCACATTCGGATGACTATTTCCGGCTACCGAAACTTAGGAGCTAACTGTCTTCAAACTGAACATACCGTTCAATTACAGTTGTTTTATAAGAATGTCATAAAACTGAAAAATGGTGAATTCAGATGCCACGATGAGGTATATTAAAACACTCATCTTGCGTTAGGCAAGAGGTGCAGGCACTACTCAAATGAACTTGTTAGCAGCATTCTTTCAAATGAATTTATGTATTGTCAACATATTTCTCCCAATCTCTTCAGACTTTTAAAATGAAAAACAATAATGGCTTGATCAGTGACAAATGTTCTCCTGCACACTCGGCTAAAAAGCATCGTGCCTTACGGCTTGGTTAAATCACATTCCTACCAAATCAATATGTATATGAGATAGAAATGGAGTACATATGCGTGGTAGCGTTCAAAGTGAAAATCAGCATAAAACCCCTCAAACTGTTGTTGTAACTTGCTTCGAATGGCTGCTTAGCGTTGATTATTGTTTGTTTCTGTTTTACTCCACTAACTAAGATCACAAGATTTTTCAGGTATCATCTCATTGCCGAACTCGTTCCCCGTTGGGAAGTTGCGCAAAATCCTCGTCCCTGCTTGGTTCTCTGCCGCCCCGATTTTCATCCTGTACACGGGATGTATTCTTGAACGAACTTCATTTCAGTTTTGCGCCTAACATCATTGATAATCTCTTTAGAATTGCCCATCCCTTGGCGGCAAGCCTGAAAGCATTTCCTGTTTCGGATAACCAGCCAATCAGCAGTAGAGTTTAGCTGGATAATTCGGTCGTTGAAATCTCTGGGCACGTATTGCAAAATCCGGCCAATACCTTTTTGGCAAGCTGATGCATATCCACTAGTATGACTTTCTATTCACTCTTGAGGACCTTTTGTCCATAAACGTCGTTTCACATTTTTGAAAACCGATACAAACTACTTCATTATTCTAGACGAACGTTTACTTCCAGACTCTATACTGTGAATACTTTTCCTATGAAAACAATATTTAGTTACAAAGAAAACCACTCACAATTTTGTTAGAATCTCTTCAGCAGCCCACGACCGGTTTTTGCTCTTCTTGGAGTTCATCTGGTAGGCGCAGTTGCAGAGTTTCTGTCAACCTTATACCCCACTTGAAAACAAATTGGACAGATATCGACAAATGCATTCAATTGCACATCAATTCGGTTTTCAAGGGAGGCTCATTCAGTTGAAAGATATCATAAACGAGAGATTCAGTTGATTCCCTTCGTGAAAACCAAAGTGACGTGCAAATGAGTGTATTTGGCAAAATCTATACAATCTTGTTTCAAGTGGAACATAAGATTGGCGGAAACTAGGGGACTGCACCTACCTGAGGAGCCCGAGGAAGGGCGAAATCGGTCGTGGCCTGTCGAAGAGTTTTAAGCAACCTTGTGAACAGTTTCATTTAATAAAAATACTGCGATATCTCGAATATCGTACCAACTGCAACATGAGGCGGCCTTTGTGCAGCACATTTAGTTGAAGAACATCGTAAACGAGAGATTCAGTTGAGTCTCCCGTGAGAACCAAACTGATATGCAAATGAGTGTATTTGTCGAAACGTTTTATCTAGATTTCACTCACAACCTAATGCGACGGCTTGCGCATCCTTATGTTTACTTCTATCTCCTAATGCTTTCTATTGAATTTGCCGACCAACTTGAGAAAGAATTTCATACATCTAGATGACCCATGCTGCACTCCAAATGTTCTGTTCTGTCCGCTCACAAATCTGTCCATCTGTGCATCCAGTGGCCATCCCAGTTCGATAAGGCAGTTAAACTAAAAATGCATTCAAAAATGTGCACACTCATAGCTACCGTGCAAAAGTCTACCTAGTTCACTGGCTCAACTTTGTTAGACGAACTGCGAAAAAATTCTACATAGTATATTTGTGATTTGTCCCAAACAACCGATGGTAGACATCCGAGCCTGAGTTTACGAAGACTTGGAATGGGTTTAAAAGTAAACTCATGTCCGGGCAAACAAGTACAACCTAATGGAGAGCTAAAGATAGCACACTTGAATAGCCATTGGAACTTACAACTATTTGTCTTTGGATAAGGTGCTAAAGAGACGGAGAAAACAAAAAACAAGCATGGTAACCTGCTTGCCTCTCAGCTAAATTCTTTAAGGGTGTGTTCAGGAAGGCAGTGTCACCAAAGCAAAAATAGAGCAAAAAGAACTCAGTACCGCTAGTAACCGGAGAGGGAACTGTATATGGGGAGAATTCACAGCGTACCTCAATGAAGATTCCATCATTCGGTAATAATATTAGGGTTGGACAAAGTGCGAGTAAAAATGAGTAATTAACAATATTTTCTCGTGATTGGGATACAAATGTCTTATTTAAACTACTTTGACTTTTCAGTTTTTAAAACAATTGCTTTCACTTACTTCGTAACACCAGTAACCCATTCTACTGACACTTCCCTAATTGGAAGACTAACATTTGTCGATCAGCTGGTATCCATCAGTAGCATAATCGTACAGTCTTAGCAGAAACTGAGCAGTTAGAACTCGGAAGATGTTTTATCAAACAAAATACTACAATGTTACGCAAGGTAAATTATTCAACCGCAAATTTACGCTGTCCTACAGAGTAACCAAACAAAAACATATCTTTTCTCGTCTATTCACTATTAGACTAGTCAGTTACTAGAATGGCCTCACAACTGTATTGCCAAATCCTACTCTTTCGTGGAAATGTAAGGAGCATGAATTATGAAAAAAACATGCCTGATTCGAATCGATTGAGGCTACGGATGTTGGCAGGCAAGGAAAGTGCTTGAGAGTTTCAAAGTATCAAGCCAAACCGTTTCGATTCTGGAATAATGCTCAGGTAAATAGCGTGTAATTGTTCATAGCCCGGCACCCCCCCACACACACCCGAAAATCTGCCTTCGTGTATAGCAACACGTTTTAGCTTTTGCGCTCAAAATATGCTGTCGGAATCAGCAATGGCTTTGGGTTGAATTCTCAGGCTTTTCGGTGGATCACCAAACTGTTTTTTCTGGCAGGGAACGTGCTGACAAAAGTAATTCAAGATATAAATTTCGTCAGTATTTTTGAGCAGCTGTTGGAGTGGTGCAGACAGTACTCGTGTTGACAATAATGGAATACAGCCAAGGTCAGATGACAGCTGATTTATTGTTGCCCGACAAGTATTTGCATGTTCCATCGAATAAACCAAGTACCTAATCTGGATGGGTCAACGGCGTTAACCCCTAGAGTTCTAGTTGAACTCTAACACAAGGCCGTTTGATTGACCGAACAATACGGCGCCGCACTTCATCAGGCATATGCAGTATTCTTCAAAACCGCAGTGCAGATAGGGAAGACTTTCACCAAACAATTTAGCATTTCTATGTACGTAAGCTCAAGCCAGAAAAGTCTATTTTGTTAAAATTTGTTTGGACTGATCTTCATTCATATTCATTTGGTGCGCATTTTAACTTTACAGTTGCATGTCTACCGTCATGACTCGTCAAGCTGATGGTTCAAGTCCAGCAGATATTTTTGTTTCGAAACTGTTTTCTAGAGGGTTTTCATCCCCCACAACCTTTTGTTTACTTTACAAGCAACATTATCAACCCCAATTTAACTTCTTCAAAGGTCTGCACAGTCCTTCTATTCGAACTTCTTGGAATTCATATTTCACGGTTAACGATATCCTGTGACTAACTGATGCCAACTTGTGAATCAAACTGAATCTCTGTGTTTCACCCTATGATCTCAACTGGTGTATGCATTTAAACTGCAGACAACGTCTACGTAAGATCTAACAATTTTGCACATTTATTTTTTCACCAGCAACAATAAGTTAAGCAGCAGTTGTTCAGCCTTGGCGGAGACTGTGATTGGAAGCAAGCCGAGGGTTTTAGTCAGAAAGCTGTAAAAGTCTCAAGATGCGTATTGCGAATTCACCCTCACTGAGGCACACAGACAGGTTGCCTCTTCCAAAAAATAAAGATAAGCAATTCTTCTGAGGACCGGAACATAGCCATTTTTCTTCAAACCCATTCACCACACTTCGGACCATTCTGTAGCTAATCCGAAAGTTAGTTCTGATTCAGTGAATAAGCCTTCAACTGCACTCGACCGAAAACTGTACCTTTTTCAGTGTTTGCAGTATTGAGTGTCACACTTTGCTCTAATACAAACACCCATAAAACGGGGAAGTAAAAATGGAATGTTGCCAATTATATATCTCGTAGATTTTAGTTTGTTCTTCAGATGCAAAACTGAAGGCGGCCATTGTTTTTGAGATCACCGCGGCCGGAACCTTCAACGCTCTAAAATGAGTAGGTGTGACCTCGCGACCAGCTGGCCGCGCCAGCTCAGCCAGCCGCGCCAGCTCAGCCAGCCGCGCCAGCCCAGCCAGCCTTGTGCAATTAAATGTCGGTGTATAGGTAGAGTACACCGGGTCGTTCGGACTTATCCAAGGTCCACTGTACGTAAGCGGTACTCTAGTAGGCGAACGATGGACGAGCAAGTGACCGACGATTCACTATTGACTGTTAGGTGAAGGTGATTTCATTGTTCGAGGAACTAATACAGGCATTTGCATAAACGTCCCCACTCAACTGATGTAGCAGCGCACAGAATGCAATCAAGAAGCCACCGAAATATTGCCGTTTGATTATTCCTGTTTCCAGGGCTTTGAACGATACGATGTTGTAGTCATTCGCAAAGACCGCCAAGTCACTGCTCGACAGTGGAAAATGAAAAGAAGAAACCACAAATATAGCAGGAGTATCCAAATTTTCAAAGTATAATCTGTTGAGCTGGTAGAATAGGTTATGGGTGATATGGTCGTTGGTTTGTTCGCTGAGCTACCAGCATTCTCCTCTATTACGGGTGATATGTTTGCTGCAAAACCTCTGCACCTTTCATCACTTTAAGACCTTCCGGAGTCGCATTGAGCCAACCTAAGATTATTTTGAGGCACCACGGAAGCAATTTCATATCAAAGGCACTGTTAAGATATTCTGCTGGTATATTTATCATCGTTCATTATAAATCAAGATTTTCTAAGAAATCAAAGCTTCCCGCATGTGCAAAACAGCATGCACATCTCTTTCGAATCCCAGTTATCAGGATTCACAGTAGATTCGTTTCACAGATATACATACATTCAATCATTCCGTATTTGAAACAGGATGATCCTGTATCGGATGGACAATGGATCCAAGGAATAAACCTCTTTTACGGAATGTTCAAGCGATGGAATAGTAACCCGAAATCCCGGAAGTCTCACTGGAAAGAAGTGGGACTGTCGCCTAAATCGGGACAGTGTACCAGCAAGATGTGACAAGCGTGGTGAAATCGTCAAATAAAACGAAGTAAGCGTAAGTACGACCAACCATTGAGTCTAATTTGATCGCTAGTAGTCAAATTACTGCTGTAAAAAGCAATGGAAGCTCCGTTTTGTCCTTTTAATGCAAAGTAAGTCACTGCACTGATGTTTGTCTAAAAATCGATGACCTATTCCGGTTTGCTTGTCCTTACTTCGCATGTCCCCATATCCGGAGGCCTACACCTCAAATCCTAGCTAAGTGATTGCACTGTACGAACAGATTGTGGAAGATAGAAATAGGGTTTTTAGCTTTCTGGCCAGAAGATTCTTCTGAAGTACATCCATTACCGTTGGTTATATTCTCAATATAAAATCCTGGACAAAGCACCGCTAATAAAGAAACCTGCATTAGGGAAAAGTATTACATATGAGTAATATCTACTTCTTCAGTACGTAAACAAAATATTAAAAAATTGGTCACTTCACTGTTTCCCTAAAGGATTACACTTGAGGCGAAATCTAGAAGAGGATGCAATGGATAAACACAAGAGGCGGAAAGTACTGGACCCGCCATTGTTAGGAGGTTGCAGAAAAACCTTCTACAGCCCACGACCGGTTTCGCACTTCTTGTGGCCCATCGGATGGGCATAGCTCCGAGCTTCTATCAGTCTTATGTACCATCTGAAAACAAAGCTGTATGTAATTGACATCCTCATGTGATTTTATGACTTCAACTAAACGTTGTAACCCAACAGTTATTTAAAAGTATAACAATACCTGTAGAAGCAGTAGGTGGCAGAACAGTCCCGGCTATAGTGCTATCAAACGCAATTCTTCA
>SJOL01005294.1:3389-14532 GCA_004794785.1 Opisthorchis felineus
TATATATTTCGGCCAAATAATTTGACCAGATTGATGGTGATTCCGCTATTGGAGCCATGTTTCGCATGTTGGGTATTATTTTGTTCTTGAGCATGCTCGAGTGCATAACAACCGGGATTAGCCTATTAGTTTACCCCCTAGTAACTCTTGGGACGCTTGCCTAACAATGATCCGTCGCATTTTAAATAATTTGTTCACTGTGAGTAACTCAGTCTTTTGGAGGCTCATACATCATGATGAATGTGTTGGTCCCTAACGTAGGGTGACAGCTTGTGTGCCCCGACACCTCATCAGGTTTTACTGACACGCTCAGCGCCTCTCATACCAGGTTGATCAATGTATCTATAAATGGAAATCCAATCTCATTACACACTGCACCCCACTGTCCCGCCTTCAGGCAATTGAGCTGGAGACTTTGCTCCATCATCTTAGGCGCCCGTCTGTCCAATTATGGAAGCAATGGTAGCAGGCAAACGCAAGTACATCCATCAAACTACAACTAACAATGATATCATGCAACAATGGCCATTGCATTGTGTCATTAACCACGTCACTTTGTTTGCTGGATACAAGTAGTCGAGTTCGCAGAAATTTGCTACTGTTGATGGCTCTTCGTCAACAGGCGTATACGTTTTTCCTCGTCCACTCAACCCTCGTAACGTTCATTACACCAAGCGCGTATGTCAGCACTAGGAATGCACATTTTGCTCGCCCTAAATCACATATCAGCCGCCTATCTGTGTTTAAGTTCAGTAGCAACCTTAAATACTTTGACCTGCGTTTTCGAACTCGAAATGCTAGTCAAAATGGACGCCATTACCGTCCACATACTTAAGTAAGCGAGACACTAGGTGGCCCTTCTTCGTACGCCGGATTTTCACTGCATAGATGCACGTTGCCTGTTGGAAACAAGGATACCGGATGCAAGTAATTTGTTTGGACTGACTGTTCCCCCCGGTCTCTTAAGGTTTCCTGCCACGCAACCTTGGTGTTGCAACTGGACATCCTGGAGTGGGTATTGTAATAAGCAACCGAGCGCAAGCGTCTTTACGTGAAAGTTGCATCTGTCGTGTTCTCTTGACAAATGTGTGTGGAAAAAATCTTCGGAGAATGAGGTCAATCATACACAATTTAATGCATCTGCTTACGTACAAACTGCGTGCATCTCCAAATCTGCCGAATGCGTTTTATACGATGGGCGGTGCTCTCATCATTAGTGAGATTTAAGCTCAGATATTGATAAGATTGCTAATTATATGGATCCACATGCGCAGAAATCACTTGACAAAATGTTGCATATTGATACGCAGCTCTGAATATAAATCCATCTTTGTTGGCTAGCCAGCTGCGCATATTTTCTGGCCGGAAGAACATTCACATCCGACGGTTCACCCGATGTCAGATGATACTCCATTTTCAGTATAGACTGAGGAAAGTTTTCGGCTAGAACCACCGACAAAATGATAGTTACGAACTACGCTGGAAAAGGTCGCGAGTCGTTTCGTTTGATTTGTTTGACGGGTCCTCAGAAGCCTACTCCAAGCAGAAAACTCAGGGGCAAGGCTACCTCCTTGATATACGGGAAAGCAGGAGGTTAAGAACGCTAAGCAGTCTTTTGAGCAGAAGCTGATTTTGCCACCTGCTAAAACTAATCCAAAATTTTGGCCTTTAACAGAAAGGTGGACTGTGGATATAGAGCCGCCTTCAATATCAAATGTTCCCGAGTGTGAATCTATACTCGACTATCATCGTGCCGCTTTTCCCGACATCATTCTACTTGGGCTGTTTAAGGGTGTTAGCGGATTTCTACTTTAGTACTTGTGCTGCATATTTTGATATATTTAGGAGAAACCGATTTTCAAGAATATTGCCCATGTTTAACATGGGTACTCCAAGAGAGGCCTGAGAACTTGTAAGCGTTATTGTGTGCAAAATAATGTAAAATCCCTAGTTGTGTTTAAATTTTACTAATTAAAACGTGGATGTGCTCATGATTGTTTGATAGCAAGGCACTTGGAAGCTACTCAGGTCATCATTGCCATTACGCAGACAACTTCGTTGCTGTGCATGAACAAATAGTTATGCCCTGATCACGCGTTTGGAATAAATGTGCGGCAATACTGAATTACAATCGTTAAACAACGCCCATGGGCAATGACCAAGACAATTAAGCAATTCCTAATTTTATATACATTATTTGTTACCAGGCGCACAGACGGTCAACCATATAATCAAACTTCGTTGAGGTTATCCGTCGGATAATTGTCCTGTGTGCTCAGTGTTCAAAAAAAACATTAATACACTTCATATTTTGAGACATCAAATAACATGTGGCATTTCGCAGTATGGATGAGCTTGGCCTTAGTTACTGGTTTGATCAAGGGGCAAATTAAATTGTCTCGAGATCATTCGGTGGGCGTAAAACTTTCCGTACCTAAACAATATCTACACTTCCATTGTTCGTCATCGGGTGGCTCATATTCGGAGAAGAACGTGTATATATTTTTGAAGTTCAAGTTTCATAGGATCGTGAAGAGCAACTGTTAACCGTAACGTATTATTGTCGTCGTATACACAATTAGGCGAACAAATATACCCAAGCCAAACTTTGCCGTGGAGCGATGTAAATGTTTGCGCTTAATGCTGCAGGGAACTTTGATGAATATACAGTTATATATGAAATGTCGCCACGGATGACTACTGCCGCATGGACACACTCACAATATACCCGTAATCGGCTTACCTTAACAAATGAAATATGAATAGGTTGACTGCGAATTTGCCCGCCTCAACCGGAAGACCGCTGATCATTGCTCACAGATCACCTCGAGTGATGCCATGTCATCCGTTTCTCCAATCGCGGAATTTCCCCCGGGCTAATTGCAAACAATAACAGTTAGAAACTTACATACGTTCGCTATACGTACGTATGCCCTGAATTCGTCTTTCTGGAAATAATGATCTACGCATGCTTATAGATCAACCTAAGACACCCGGTTACTTACCGGCATACTTCTCGTTTTTTTTCAAATTAGTGCAGTTGGTTTTGCTATACACGGTTAATTCTGTGTATTGCATATTTGGTGCTGCGAAACCGCTGTTTCGTGTGTACCCTCCAAACACTTGCAAAGTGAGTTTAACTACATGGTCAAACTCAAACAGTGCCGACACTATAAACGCATGTATCGCTAGATGTAAATGGGATCTTAATGAACTCTTAAGTGGGAAGGACTTCACACAAAATATCTGGTCATGTTTTGTAGCCATTGTGCACCTTCGCCTTTGCATTGTACGTGGTAATGCGACTGAAACTGATTGAAAGGATTTCAATCAGCGATGAAGATCTGTCATTCCAGCACGATATTTCCACAGCTAGATGAGCCTCCGGGAGGGTTTGACTTGCTTATCGCTCATCAATTTGCTCAAAAAGAATATACATATATCCTTGATCCAATTGGTCGCATGCATATGTAGCGTACTGATCATGCAGTATAACATTAGCAAATATGTGAAGATGTGGTGCACTATAAAATAGTTGCCCCAAAGAGTACGGTCAAAAAATCCCAGGTACAAATCTCATTGACCTGAATCTTGAGTGGGTCCGATGAAATCCCTGCATGTGAGACCATTAAAAGCAAGGCTTGGGTCTACTAAACAAAGACCACTCAATCCTACAAGAATAAATTCTTGAAATCAGTGAAATGTTTAAAAATAGTTTCAAACAAATTATCTACTGTGTTGTCTTAAAAAACAAGAAGTTTGTTTTCACTGAAGACATTGCGGGTTGCGGGTGGAATTCTCATATCTAGAACCACCTATACTGGGCGCAAACGTATCAATGTCATGTTCTGTATAAACATATTGACAATCCCGTTAAAAATAATTATTACCAATATTCTGCCTCCATGGTGGGTGAGTGTTTAACTAGCGTTACTTTACTGAAATAGCCGAGTTTTTTAGGACTTACCAATGAAGCTTGGACATTAACGACAATGGATACAATTTCAATTTTGACTTTGTTCAGAAGGTGGACATGTATAGATTTCAGTCCAATCCATCGTTTGTCACGTTCTTGTAGGTCAAATAAAAAGTATAAATTGGAGTGACGTGGAGGAAAAGCCAAACAAAATTGGTGCATTCTGTTCAGAATTCTGATCAGGGGAAATGCTACTATGTGTCATGTTTATCGCAACTAGCATGGGTGAGTTATTTACAGTACACAAATGTGCACACAAATCACACACCATTCGTGTATATTTTGAATTGTGTTTCAGTGGTGTGCGTGCCACCAAGGCGGTCACCCAATACGACTTATGTATGAGTAAGAAGCAGAACGTTATTCACGTGCATCATGCATTTCCCGTAGCCCATCTTACACTCTTAGCTTACACTGGATTTTTATTTGGAACATAAGAATCGTGTTGTAACTCAAGTGAATATGCTGTAGTATCCTGAGGTAACGAAAGTCACTCTTTTACTAAGCGATTCCCGTCATTTTCAGAAGCATTCATCCCTGATCATCACCGAACAAATGCAAGACGATAGCACAGAAAAATAACCGCTTCTTTTCTCCGTCCAGAAAAGTGCCGCTGTTTCTAACAAAACCCAATCAGTAAAAATAAGAAACGCACTGAATGGATGCTTCAGTCCAAATGTTGCTTCGGCATAAACTCAAAGTATTCAAAACACCCGGATATTTCAATTCCCAAGGCAGTACCCAGCACATTCTCCCGTTGTTTGCCTTTGGACCTGTTTGTTTGTTCGGCTACGCAGTCACTATTGAAGTAGACAAACCGCCTCGCCAACAACTCTTTCGATTAGGTCACAAACAACTGGCACATCACTATGTGCAACAAACGTTGTATGCAAGGAAGCGCGTGGTGTGCACGCTCATTTAGTTCTGGGGGAGTGCTTCTGCAGTGAAAGTTTATACGTTGGAATTTTTCGAAAAATGGTTTCTTCGTTGCAAAACAAATAAACCGTCACACAAATTGTTGTCCTCATCTGCTCAGCCAAGTATGGACATATCTGAAAGGCGCCTTCTGATGCTCGCAAAACCGTTGTATCGTTTTGATTCTCCATTTCAACCGCAGTAGCTCGTCTATATATACTTCAAAAATTTGCTTGTTAGTCGCGTTTCTCCTTATGTTCCGAATTGTGAAGTTTTCCATTTTTGCGTCCAAAAAATTATTATATTGCTTGGGGTAATTATTACAGATGCGTGTGAAGATGATCCGCATGAAGATTACTGTACGTTTTTAATAACCGCTATGTCACAAACGATGCGGCGGTCTGAATCATCTAAGCAAAGTATAACCTGCTTCCTTCATGAAAATCACTTTTGTTGGGGTTCTGTGTTCACCAGTTTCATTGTGAAAACCAAATAACATTTAAAGAATACATGATGGCCACGCCGATAATGAAACGGCACAATTTGGATAGGCGTTTAATCCTCATACACAAATTCAAAATTTTAAGCGCTCATGTAAGCTTCACCCGTCAAGAAGAAAGGGAATTTGAATTTGAAGCCACCATCAGCCCTCGTCACAGTGGCTCATAGAATGTTATTTGGAGACACTGGTAGAACGTGAAATTCATTTGAAATTCAAGGAAAGCTTTTCCGCGTGGGATTGTCTGCAAGATGATTTTTTTTCAACGAAGATAGAACAAAATATTAAAACAAATATTCATGTTGCAATTCTGGAAGTTGATAGAGTGGATACGTGCCGCGGTACCTTTGGAGCCTTCACTATAATAATCCTAGTGGACGCGTTTGCTGTGGTTATACATATTCACATCAGATTTTGTGTGCTTTTATTATCCGAGTCGTGTGATCACCGTGGACGAATGTGTAATATTTATCTGAAGCAGAATGATAAGTCCACGGCTCGCAAGTTATACAGTATATATACTATACAGTTACGTAAGACAGAAGGTGCCCACAAGTTTGCATATTTATAAAACCACCACTCAATTTCCATAATTCAATTGATTTTTAAATTTTCAGATGATTGCGAGGACGCTGAACGAAATCGATTTTTAGGTCTGTCGAATCGTTCAACCTTAAATTTGCTCATACAAATGCTGCGACCTGTAAGATGATTGGATTTTTGTGAACAATTTCCGCCCGGCTGTTACTCAATTCGGTGTTGCTGCTGAGAAAATGTTTTACTGACGTTTGTGCTTGCACTGTAGTAGGCGCATAATCCGGCTTACACAATCACATGTTGTTAATAGGAAATTTGCCTTTTGCGGAATTGGTAATTTCAGATTTAACAAGAAAAAGCACATTTTAGTATATCTTTCAATAGTACCATCAGTACATTATATATTCTCTGATGGCATTAACTTTTAATACCGGAAAATCATGACGAGATATTGGAAACTCGCGTCCAAATGTTCATATTTCGTAACATGTTTAGAAAGATGTAAGGACAACGAAGTTCAGAAACGTGAGTCACTCTAGTTATAATCACTGTATCAATTTAGTAGCGTCTCTTGGGTGGGCACTATAACAGCTGTCCAGCAAACCGGAAATTTTCCGTCTTTAGAAGGGAGAGTAAAGTCGGAAAAGAAATTCAGCCAAATGGGAATTATCGAACCACCTACCGAAATTCCTCGAACTGTGCAATCTCTCCAGGTAACAAATTACGTCATTAACGCAGAAAGGATTGATAAGTTTTACTGTCACATTTTTGAGGAAATGGCATTTTAAAATTAGTTCAGGGACTTTTTCAAATCCTGCCAGTAAACACGAAATTTTGAGCTGACAACTTTGGGGCACAATCGGGCGGCAATGTGTATGCTAGTCTAAGTTCATACACCAAAACCAAGTTCAACGACATACGGTTGCATGGTTTCTTTGTTAATGTGTAAAACGAGTATAGGCTTTAGGGGGAAAGGTGATGGATTCGATTTCATTTTCTGCTCATCACCTTGTTTATGATGCTCACAATTTCTTTGTAGTTCGCTTCTTTCTTAGGAATACTGCGTTCGCTTTTTTGTGTCTACAGAGACGTTTTTTATTACAGGAACTGTTTAGGCAAACGATGAGCATTAGGCGGACGTCAAAGTCATGTAACTACATAGGTGTACGCGGGGCGATAAGCTGGTATGCAATTCTGGTTATCTGTCATCAGATGTTTACGGACATAAGCCTACGTATTTCAATTTCGTGCAACTTAACGAACAAGTTGCAGAAACAAATTACGCCAAGTTGGGTTAGAAGTGTATCTCATTGCGAACCACATTCTTCCATGCGGTATCACACGATGTTACACAGGATAATGCTGCAAAGACGCGCACGACAGCTGTGCTGGTGAGTTCCAGCTGTAGATTCAAGTTCAGAAATTGTACTTCCTTCATGAATAATGCAAACAAAAACCGAGCGTTGAAAATTAGGCTGATAGTCTCAATGACAATTTTACAAAACGTTGGGTTTTTATTTTATTGCAAACCACCTCCTACATCGGTGTACGTATAATGCCGTAATTCCCTTGAAATTTATTTCGGTGTGTTGATGATGAAAATTGTATAGGTGAGTTCGACATTGCAACTCATTTTGTTCAAACGAATCAACTTGGTTCTACTAGAAGCACCATGACAAACTGCTGAAGACCACAAGAAAATGTGTTTCGGAAGTAGCTCTGGTAAATAAATAGCAGCTTCAAAACTGTTTCAAATCCTATTTCGATATGTGTTCTAAAAAGTCATATCATGTACACCCCTGCAAAATAAATCTACGCGCACAAGCTGCTCAAGTTGCTTCAATGATTGTGATATTATCTGACGTTCATTAATAATGACGCAACGTCGCAAAACTTACTCTTGACACTGGAGTCTCAGGGCCATTCCGGCTTCTGCACCACAACAGCAGCGAAGTACAAATTTTTGTCTGGTGTTTCATCCTCTGTGTGTAACCTACTGATTCAACTGGACCGATGATTAGAATTATGTGCGCTCTTGAAGATGTGTGCGGCTGTGGCTGGCGTCCAATATGAATCGGTTGGAGTTTTCAAAAAACTGGGAACTTATTCACCTGATATTTGATCACACAGACTTCGAAAAGTGTATCTGCTGAAGTATTTGTGTTTTCCGAAGATTCCGGGTAGCAAAAATTAAGTTGAGATCGTGATTATATATGGAAATGGACATGCTGCTTTGCACATGTTGCATTTTCCTACTTTTCAAATTACATTTAGACAACTTTGGGTCACTAGGCTTTTTGCAGAGACGATTACCGGAAAAAAATTTGGTGAACGCAAAACGATTGAAGAAAAGCGCTCGAGCAGGCTCGGTATCAGAAAGTTTAGCCAACGTCAAAAGATAACAGGTGCTCTCTGAAATTGAGTGATATGACTTAGCACCAGACCAGCTCCGCTTGCACAATTAATTATGGCGTTCTCAAAATGTCAAAACAATGAGGTTTTTGCACTGACCGCCTCAATATTTAAAATATTTTAACAGATTGACCTCAAAACTACATTGGATTCTGTCTGATACGCTGCCACCCATTTTTAGTTAAATGTCTTAGGATGCACATTCTTCCATGTTAGCCACATATTTTAGCTAATTTTGCCATACTAAGATTGGAGTTGTGGGCCAGAAACGTCCCGTTCATGTCTGAATGTTGCAATTGTAATCTCTTTTACGATGGAAAATTGAATGATGGTTGCCCACTGATCTATTGACTATAACAAACTTCTCTCTCCAGCACAATGAGGAAATGTGGCACATTTGTAATCTGCATTTGATTTTGAATGCAGCTCTGAGGGAAAATGTTATATTTCTCATCTTTCTACATGGTTGGAAGCCTCCATTCTTGCAATTCCCCATGGGACGCAAAAACTTCAAATCACCACTCAGTATATTTCAAACTACATATTTACTATGGGTTGCGCCGTAGGTAGATCTAAAAATGCACTTTTCAATATTACACCTCGGCAAAATTCTTGCCTGTCACAACAGGGTAATTGCCTGAAGAAAAAATGCATTTTGAAAATGGATGTCCAAATAAGAGTCCTCCGGGGAAGGGGCGAAATTAAAAATGCAACCACGCACTTGGCAGCAGTATGATTAGGACATACCGTATAAAGAATAAAAATTAAATTAAAGTAAAATATTAAAAAAATATGTTCGATATTCATATCACCAAAAGTGACTCCAATAGAGTTCACGTACTGAAAACTGCTCTGCAACAAATTTGCCTCCCTATTTCGGCGCCTTTGCTTGATGCTTAATGCATCCTTCAAACATGCGACAAAAGGCCATTAACCTGAAACACTGAAGCATTTCCTACATAAAACCCGCATCTATCGTAGAAACCTAATTTAACTCAGCCAAACCTGCCACTAACTTTAGGGATACTGATGTATGTTCGGCAACTCTGGCGTCCGAGCTATGCAAAACCTATTACGTGTCGGAAGAAAACCACCAAGACTGGTAATTAAAATTATGAATTGGTATCGAGACCTAATCAACTGTCAATGTTTAGCTGCAATACGTAACTAACTAACACGCTCATTAACGTATGTAAGCAAAGGTATTCAGAAAAGTCATCTAAATGTTGCTGAGACATATTGTAGGTAGCGAACAAAAGACACCTGCATGGGGTTTAGTTACAGCCTTGGTGGAGGTACTGTTCAGCTGCCGTGTAAACTTTTTGGCGCAACGCTTGATATTTCGAAGTATTCCATAGTATATCTTGGGCTGTCACTCATGTTATGTGTGCACATTGAATCATCATCACAGTGCTGATACGAGATTCGAAGCTGTCAGATTTTTTGACCAACTGTGTTCACCACAGATCTATAGCATTACACCTGCATGCTCTGCTTGCTCGCGGAGACGTCCACGCTAACTGCAAAGCCGCAATTTTTGTTTTATCCGCTGTACACTATAGAAACTTAGGGAGGCGCATGGTCGTCAATTGGCACCACCATATACGAATGTTAGCGGGTAGGTTCCCTTGTAACTCCTTACGTGAAACTAGCAAGCTCGAACATTTCTTCTCGATCTCGGTCCAAATTTATGCTCCAACCGTAGTAGCAGGCCAACGTCAGGCGCGCCTTTTCCTCTTAGTATTAGGACAGCGGCAGAATATAAAGGCTCTTTCTGTGCCTCTCACACCTAGCATCAAATTAGTCTTCAGTTAGCATGGGTGCACCATTTTGTTTGCTTTCTTAACTATGGTCAACAGGAATCACATTGCGTAAAGAGGTGTCTGCTGGCTTCCCGTTTAACTCGTCGAGTAAAGGGAATATTGGTTCACGAAGATAGAAACTTAAGGAGCACTCATACGATGGATTATTTGAAATTTTGCTCCATGGATGATCAGAATCCACCGGAGTACTGCTTCAAATAAGACTGAATAAATGACGCTTTCGGACATATGCTTGACCAGCTGGTACACTGAGCACATCCTTTTTGCTGTGCGATATAACTTCAACATGGCCCACCACAGAGTTTTGCTTTCGCTCTTTTAAAAAATCTGACTGTTTTAGGAGGAACTTTACTGTATTCATTAAACACATAGGTCAAAATACCACAAATATATTTACAACATTTTTTTCTTTCGGAAACACACCAATTCTATCTTCGGTAGCATTGTGTTGACATTAATCTAACTTTCCCTTGAAAAATGGAAATTTTCGCCCTAGCCATTGCGCTGTAACCTTTTCGAAGGACGTAACTGCCCCATTTTGCTTCAAAAGCGCAATATGTAACCTAAACTCACTAATGTTATTTTACTGCTCATATGATCTTCTCAAAACTTAAACCGGTCAGCATATACAGCAGCAATTTTCAATATTGGGCACCCCTTTTTATATTAAAGAAAAACCAAACGACAGAGATTAGATCGCACTCCGCGAAAACAAACAAAATCAAACTGAGAGGATCAGGAATGAGGGGAGATTTGTGTCGCTCTGGTGTAAAAACGGTAAACGCATTGCTTCTTTGCTTCCGTTTTCAGCTTTTCCAGTGCAGGTGTGGACACATTGGATGGCTAATTATGTGGTTATATCACGAGTTTTAGCAGCATGGGGGATTTGATTTTTTAGGTTTACTTTGTGACACATTAAAGGACTGTTGTAGAAATCGAGGGGTAAAACATGCAACGTGAACTATCTTCTACAACCTATTC
>SJOL01005295.1:22644-60834 GCA_004794785.1 Opisthorchis felineus
TCTACTCCACTGGTATTCGGCTTTGTCCTACATCTTCCGTAGTAGGTTTGTCAGACTGTTCACTAGAGCTTCACCACCTTTGGAAAGTGCGGGGTGCAGCCCATCCAGGCCAGGTACCTTGTCGTGTTAGAAGAATGATATATCACGCTGGATTTCCGCTGTTGACGGCGGGCTAATGTTAACTTTTCATTCATGCTCATTGGCTTCTTTCAGACATGTTGAAGGAGGCCAATTGAACTGCTTTATCAAGCGTTTAGCCAATCATTCAGTACAAGGATTTTATGAGTGGACCGTCGTTCCATCTTTTTCGCATATTTTTTTGGCGGACGCCTGTCTTCTGGCCGGTTGATCGAATCGCCTGAGATAGGGCGTGGCTGTTGCCTTCAGCGAAAGCCTTCTCCATCTCCTTGGCCTTCGCAATCCACCAGCGTTCCCTGTCATTCTTCAAGCCCTTGATTATCCGGTGTTTGAAGGATCTGCGTGTGCCATCATAGTCGCTAGTTGCTGGTATGGCCTTTCTGGCGGCAACAAGACCTGATGATCTCGATGATATGCACTGTTCATTTAGTCAAGTCAGATGGCTTTGACAAACAGTTCCTAAGACTGAGAGCATAGCTTCTTTAACTCCCTTCGATTCGACTTCCAAGCAATATTCGTCGTCCACATGACTGCGTTTCCATTAGCTTTCTAGCCAGATCAGCTCGATACTCAGGGGGAGATGGCTCAGTGGTTAGAGCGCGAATTTACTGACTGGAACGTCCGTGGTTCGAACTCGACCTCCGTCTCTCGACTTCCCCTGTCTAGGCTTGGGTAACCTGGCAGTATCCTAGCCCTCGTGTTTCCTTATGGTAGTATGGCAGTTAGGCACCGAAAGGGTGCTACAGCTGAACGATTTTTTCGATACTCTTTAACTACTGAAACTTATCTAAGTTGATGAGTGCATTTGTTCTGCTTTGGCGCGCGTAACGCTGACTGAAAGCAAAGTAATAACAATTGCATGATCGGAGGACGACAATCTCTAATTGGGGCTCTCCATCGGTAACCGATAAACATGTGATCCAACTGAGTCCGTAATTGGCTTGCGGTTGGTGGCCTCCAGTTCGCACTGACCGGCAACAGACAATGTTCAGCACACAACTAAAGCAGTCGCTCCATTATCCGTACGCTGAGTATCGACCCAAAATCTACCACCTGATTGAATTTCTTTCGAACTTAGTGATCCAAAATGGACATTCATATCGCCCTTTAGCATGATTGTATCCACTCTTCTTGCTGGCTGAAGCAGCCGCGACACCTCCCGGTAAAACCCGTCCATCTCAGAGTCATAAATACCGTCTGTCGGGGCATATGCTAACCCGACGAATAAACACCAGTTATCGATAAATAATCGTTCGGCCTGGCTGCCATGCCACCCGAAGGAAGCACGAGGGCTGGGATACTGCCAGGTTGCCCAAGCTTCGCAGCCCTGTGCTGAGCCGGAAGAAACCCTAAGAAGTGGAGAAGTTATGGGAGTGCGCGTAAATTTTTCGAGCTTATATGCGTAACGGGCCCAAAGAAGCGTCCGGTGGGCGAAACAATCATATAATATTGACTCGCCTATCTGCAAAAAAGGAATGCACCTCAATCCTTCTGCTGCTTACTTTCAACAACAATTCAACTGGCTACCTGCAATCGACAGGATGAATTACGGGCTCGCAACTCAGCCCTAAACAGTGGACTTGGAACCCCCTATTGTTTCGGAAATAAGTGAATAATGCATTTCCCCTTCAAGCGTCACCTGGCTGCTAGTCCTGACGAACTCCCACCCGTTTTGTTCAAAGATGGAAGTGAAATCCCCAGTCGGTGCTTGTCTAACTTATTTGCATCTATCTGGGGGAGAGACCGTCCCAACTAACGAGTGAGTCGATAGTGGTGCCCATTTTCAGAAAGGCTGCTCGCAGTGAGTGTGGTGGTCGCAGAGGAATTAGCTTGACTCCCGCTGTAACCAGACTGCGTCGTCAGACTTACGTCGTCTTACGAAGACGCTCGAGCGGGAGATCCGAGAACAGTAAGCGGGATTCCAGCCGGGATGGGACTGTGTGGGCTTTGGCTTTGGCGTCAAAAAGGCATCTCACTGTGTCTCAAAGGACGTGTGTATCACTCTATAATGCGGACTGCACTGTCTTACAGGTGCGCGACCTGGCCAATTCGGAGGAGGATCTGAGACATCTTCGGGTTTTTGAACACCGTTGTCTCAAAAGTATGGGTGGAATTGGCTGGAGCCGGCGAATTCGCAATGAATTGATCAGGAGACGGGTTTTTAGTAAAACATAGAGTACTTCCATCAAACTGCATCCAACACTGCAAGCTAAGGTGGTTGGGCCAGGCCGAGTTGCAGCCTGCCGAAACGATGGCTGTTTTCGGTGCCTAGCTCATAAGTGGCAAAAACTAGAGATGGACAGAAGTTGACATGACAGAAGGGAATGAACGATGCTACGAGATGTTGTGGCGATGTTGGTGCTGTTTGCCTTCCAGGATGGGGTCCATGTGACCCCCCTGTGCCTGTTTTGAGGTACTGAACGATATGAGAGCCAACCGATGTCAGTGGCGTTCATGCTGTCATTTCCCGTTTAGATTATCTAACTGAGTGGTGGAAGTGTATACACCTCGGATGTTTGTGATAGTCTAGCCCTAGGTCCCCATCCTTGCCGAATTTCTTCCTTTTATAAGGCTTTATTCGAATAAAGTGACATGGTTGTACGGCAGTGAAGCACCAGTGTTCTCATCTGGAGTTGCTGTCCGGAAACGACCGCGAGACACACGATCCATGACTTGGTAACGAAACATGAAAGCGCTAACCAGTAGTCTTAGCTCGCTAACTGCTGCCCTCCTTAACGGGGATCCGAATGCCTGAAGTAGCTCAATGGTTAGGGCGCGGACTTACTGATCAGAAGGCCTGTGGTTGGAACCTAATCCCGGCATCTCAACTGCTTCTACCTGGGTATGGACAACCTGACCCTACCTCGCCCCTCATGCTTCCTCCGGGCGGCATAGCAACTAGGCACCGAAAGGGCGTTAGAGCTTTTTCTTTTTTCGGATGGGAACCGGGTGACTCTACTCATCGGTGGTTAGTGACAGTGGCAGGCATGGCTCATTCGTGCAGTCAATGGTACTCATGCGTCAAAGCTGTTACTTTCAATGCGTACGTACCCATCTTCCCGTTTTTTTCAACGAGCGGATCGGTTCTGCTCTTATGCTCTTCCCCAACTCCTGGCTAAATATTCTCTGCTCTGCCACTTCCCGTGACCGGAACTGTAACAGCTGGAACCAGCGTACTCTTGGTGCATGGTTTATAGCTGGTGCACTGAACTAAGTGGGACGGAAGGAAACTTTCTTGGGTCATTTTCGGGTGTCTCGAACTTTCGACATACGTTCGAGTAGAATGGAAGCAAAGGGCTTAACTGCTATGTTCGCGGAACCTAACTGATTTGTTTTTTGTTCCCCACAGCTGTTTTACTGACCCAAGTGAGCTTTCAGTCGATCTCGGATTTACTGTATCCGCCTGAGTTGGCCTACTATCTGTAGTTTATGGCGCGTCACAGGAACATCCGGCAACTAGGATTAGATGGTAAACGAACGAGTGCAGTTTCATCCTACTCTTAGATATCTCGACGTACGATGAAACATTAGCAAGTTCAGTGGATGATGACTACGCAATCTCACCTAATACAGGTTTGAATCGTTCTTGGTCGGTCGAAATTTTTTAGCGGAGTTATACTTGTACGATGCTAGTAAACGTAAAGCTCGTTCTCTGGCTTTCTTTGCGCCCAGTGCCGAGTCCCTGCATTTTTCCTCAGAAGATTTTCCTGCAAACACACAAGGACCAGAAGGTTAGACCTCTCCTCAATCTTCATTTTTCTTAGTTTGTTCTCCTGGTGATGTTACTGGACGAATTAGATCAAATGGTGTTTTACGTGTCAACGAAGAAAAGGCTGACAATAGCGCGTCGGCCGATTTAGAACTCAGCGAGCCTCATTTTGATGATCCCGTTGATTTTATGACACCAGGTAGGTCAGACTATTGTTTTTTTTACCCTAGTGAATTCTCTGTTGGGTTCAGCTGGCCGATTTGACAAGAGGCACCACTATGATGATTTTAACGCGAACACGTTTGGGGATTTGGAAGAAATGGAGTTCGATGACTTTGAACGGCTAACTTCGACCTCACACTCAAACTTTAATCGTCCACCTGAGAGCGTAACGCACCCTACAGCCCATCTACCCCTACCCACTCCTGCACGCTTGATACCCGGCATGTTCTCAAAAGCTAGCATGGATTTTCTCAAACAGGGATCGTCTCTGTACGGCCCTTTGGAGTCTACGACGGTAGCAGGAAAAAGAAAGCATACTGTAACTCCCGTCCTCATTTCTAGTAGAGATGTGCAAGGTTATAAAAGTCCAAGTAGTCTTGGTGTGACTATGTCATCTAAGGATTCATCTAGCACTTTCTGGGGATCCTTAGTTGATATGGTGATGTGGAGAGCATTGCCAGTATTTGTCCGATCTCGCTCTCTTTCTGTCTATCCCCACTGGATTGTACCAGGCCATAGAAAAGCATTTCAATTCAGCACTCCAGAGCCAAATACATTTGCTACTTGCAATACAACGGGAACTCCTCAGAGGTTGAAGTCTGCCCTTCCAGCACCACGGAAAAGGAAGCCACCGATCGGTACGCACCTACACTCATAATGATTATTTACGGTTCTCACTTTAATAAAATCGGGTTTCTAAGCGAGTTCACAGCAGAACCCCTTCGGGCAGAGTTTGGCTTGCCTTTCGTGTAGACGGTTTGGTGGAACTATTCCAAAGTACAATGGATTGCGTAGTGACTATGTTCTTTCATTGTTAACGACTCGACCCTCAGAACCACAAGTTTCCAGTAATGTTAAACGTACTCCATCTTAGTCCCAACGTGTTTTCCAGAAACTTCAATTTGGATATTACCAGCAACGCGATTATCACAGGCTACCCACGTTACTGCATTTTGTGTCCTTCATGTTTAGAAGACACTCGGTGTGGTGGCTGAAATAAATCAGCAAACCGGCTTTCGCCAGACGTCAAGGAAGTTAACCGAGTTGTCTTCTGCTCATCCTTGTGACCTCATATTCCACAAGGCTAAGTAATGAGTCCTCTTTGACCGGCCGTGCACCCTTAGACAATGAACTGCAGACCTGTTTTATGCAGCTATTCGGAAACAAAATCCATGACAGATGGATTTATATAGACCGTTGTCCGCTGTAATTACGAGAATAGATTTGTGGTCACTTTCAACATACTAGTCTTTCAGATCGTTTATTTGAATCCATTCAGATATGATGGAACGTCTAGAAAACTACTATAGTTAGTCCATTCCCGACACGTTTTTTCTCAGTGTTTCACTGTGCTTATTTCAGTGCACTCGCGGTTGATTTATGCATGTTGTGCTGACGAAATTGTTCTTGCTAGTCCGCGTCAAATAGGGGAAGCACTAGACTCAAGCTGGGGCTCACCAGCATTTCTTTGCTTCATACATGGCCCAACCAATGCAACCACAACTTCAGTGGATTTGTCTGAAATAACCAATGACCGAAGGTACACCAACTTAAAACTACAGCTTGAAAGTAAAATTCGAAGAAAAGAGCTTTGGTATACGAAAATCGAAAGTTCGTTCACAAAAGTGGAAATCGTACGGTCCACAGTAATTCGTTAGGCCGCAATGAAAATAACTACTTGTGTCTTCAGATGCCTATGTTGACCAAGTTTTCCGACATTTTCCGAATCCAGGGCCGAAATAGGGTATCATTGTTTGGGGGCTGAGTTAAAAGGTAAGTAGTGTTCGAAGTTCAAATCACGGTTGGTAGATCCTGTGAAATCCACGTGCAAATTGTGTACCGATAGGGAGACTGGTAAGTTTGATGTATTTTCTCCAAAAAAGTTTGAGTATCGTCAGCAACTTTCAGATTTCAACCACTCTTCACTCCTGACAATCACTTGAAACCTAATGGTCTGGTTCCAGTTGTTCGGTTCGAGTTGAAAGAACTGGAGTGCTTGTCCGCTTTTTCGTAGTTAAGCGATACTAACGGAAAGTCGTGATAACGAAGACTGTGTAATTGCTCCTGTTGGTCCGAACAAGTTTAACTTTATCTTGCAGAAAAATACTCTTGAGGTTCCTGAAAACTCTTCGACATCCCACGACTGTTTTCGCCTTTGGGGCTCATCAGGTGACACAATCCCCGACTTTGCGCCAAATTTGTGTTCTACTTGAACTCAAGGTTACACGCAATTCGGAAAATATATTCATGAAGGAACAATGCATAATCTGTTTGATCAGTAGACTAGCTCACTTAAAAGATAGCCACCTACCATGAGGGGTCTTTGTTCAGCAAAGTCAATTGAAGACTATCATAAACGAGAGATTCAGCTGGTTTGCATCGGAATAGGATTTTTATTCTCACACCAGAAACCTTAACATTAAATCCTTTTCATTTTCGCTCAAGACACTAAGTTAGAGTCATTTGCGTAGCACACCACGGCACAATAGTTTTCTTGGATCGCATCTTTTTTAGATGATATTCGTGAAGCTTTTCAGTGACTTTTGTGCTACCCTGCAACCGACGGGTCACCCACCGCATCCGGAGTTTTTTGTTCGTCGTCTTGTAAACTTGTCATGCCTCGGAATTTCTCTGCGGGTTGAGGTTGTGGTTACGTGCTGATCACTTCTACACTTTAGTATCCTTACTGATGTAATGTGGCACATGTATGCAAGAGAAAGGTCCCACTATGAAATCGTTCAAAAATTTTGAAATTTATCCCTCAGTATATTGTAATATGCATTGTCGTATTAGCTTTATCAGAAGCTGTAATGATTCTAACACCGTTTCTGGCTTTCTTAATGTTTAGAGCAATGTTCCGATCGAACGTTTCTTCCATTTTATCAGCTACTCAAGAGGCGACCAAGGTTGGCAACAAGCCAATCTTATCTGAGACCCGAGAACCTACAGAAGTGGGAAAGTTATCCCAAGCGCTGTCACAAAAGTTGGACGTTACATCACAGCCAAAGGAGCGTTCAATGTCCAGTCGGGGATCCTTCGTAGCTTTGTCCACACCGGGCACTCCCAGCAAGCCAATTGACCGTACTCCGCTTCTCACCGAGTACTTGGATCGCCGGAAGAATACGACCGAGAAGGAGGTGGTTAATTTGATTGTTGTCGGTAAGTTACTTGGCTTCAGTTCATCACGAGAAGTCATTATCGTCATCATCGACATCATGACATCAGTGTTCAACACTGATGCCTTGCTGCCATACAATCATGATTTATTTGAAAGCCTTATTGTAAAAAAGCATAAAAGTGGACGGTGAGGGTACTTAGTGCTAGCCTATCACAATCATTCCGAGGTGCCTACACCTCCGGACACTCACTCAGGCAATCCGGATAGAAACTGACAACAGGAACGCCACTGGCATCGATTAACGGACATATCTTGCAGCGTCTCCAACCAGGCTCAGTGGGGATCACGCGGTCCCCATCCTGGAAGGCAAGTAGCACCGACAGCACCCAAACGTTCCGCAATCTTTTTCATACCCGTCTACCAGGTCAATGGTTGGCCACCTCTCTGCTTTCGCCACTCTGAGCTGGGCACGAAAAACAGCACTCTCTTCGGTATACGCAATACATGGCCTAACCAACGCAGCTTCTGGCGCCGGGCACATTCTTAAATGGAAGTCTCCATTGCACAACCGAAAACTCGCTTTCTAACTGCCTCGTTACGCATTCGCTGACGCCAACCCACACGAGCTATGGTCCTGAGACAGCGGTTGTCGAACACCTGAAGACGTCTCAGTTCCGCTGCCAAGAACAGGCCAAGTCTCAGAGCCATACAACGAAACAGCCCGTACTGTAATCTAATAAAACGTCCCTTGAGATTTATGGATATGCCGCTTTGACGCCATAAGTGTCTCAAATTAAGAAACGCCGCCCAAACCCTACAGATCCGTGTATTGACTACACCACAATCAGAACTAATACAACATCCGAGCTACGTGAACCACTCAACAGTTTCCAGTGTCTCTCCTTGGATTGTAAGTGGCGTGTTCGGTGAATGCACGTCCAGAAGCATCACCGTACACTTCGTGGGTGCAAAGTGCATACCAAAGGACGTGGTGACTTGGAACAGTTCATCCACAAACACCTGTACCTTCTCCTCCTTGGAGATGAGAACGACTTCGTCTGCATATTCCAGGTTTTCGTCAGAAGCTATTTAAACACCAGGGTTTTGAAGACCTTCCAGCGTTCGTCCCATTATTTCATCGATCACGAAATGAAATAGGAATGGAGAGAGTGGGCACTCGTGAGGGACACCTCTTTGTGTACGGAAGCTTTTGGAGAGCTCTCTATATACTCTCACGTTCGGAAGCCTGAGAATACAAAGAACTTATGATCACAAACTTCCCACAGCGGTTAACCGAATCGAGTGCGCCTTGGAAATGCAGGAATACTAAAATTGTGGGTCGTTTGTACGTATGACGTTGTTCTAGCACCTGACGGAGTGTGAGGATTTGGTCAACGCAACGCAAGGCCGGAATCCCCCTTGCTGCTCTCGAGTCAGTGTTTCACGAGCTACCATAAGGCGACGAAGCACAAGTGACGCCAATAGTCTCGTTACGACCGAGGTCAAACTATGGTTACCACACTCACTATGAGACCCTATTTTGAAAATGGGCACTATCGCCGACTCTTTCCAATTGTATGCGACACTCTCCTTTTCCCAAATGCAGGAAAACAGACCAGACAAGCGCTGACAGAGGACTTCACCCCCATCTTTGATCAATGCGGGTGGGAGGTCACGAGAATTCCCGGAATCACCAGACTGATCGTCCAAAAATATCCTGTCCCAGGTCGTTCTTACTTAAAATAGATTTTTCTGACCGTTGGATGTTCCAATCAACTACAACTGCGAGACCGAATCTTAGTGGGCACTCAAAGCGTCGCCTAAATGTAACAACAGGCATTTCCCTAGCTCCCTGTTTCAGTTTGTTGCGCTTTTGACACCTTCTTTCTTATCTCCCTGGATTACCACTTTCAGGGTACTGGAACTGAGTTCTGTTCTAACGGGGAGCGGTTTGTTAGGTAGGACATCGAATTATTATAGCGAACCGAACTCGTAGGAAAGTCAGTTTCAATGAAGATGTTTATACCATGTACATGGTCTTCGGCAAAACTCAAAAGTGCTGGCTGCGACCAACAATTCTTTTCACCAGTGCTTCACTGTCTGTAGAGTCTGATATGCTGTCCAGCATTCTCTGTCACTCAGTCAGCCCCATCTTTCTCATTTAAAACATGTAACCTGAGTGTGTTGTTTTAAACGAAAATGCATTACTTTTTACAGCCACCTCAGATACCTCTTGTTCAGCTCATGCCTACCTTTGCTGTGTTAATTTGTTGGCTAGGGTCGTTTTATTTGCGCAACTTCAAGTAATGTTGAATAGCTCATTTCTCCTCCACGAATTAAGAACCAACTTTAGTGGATTTGACATAGTCTATTTAATGAGGTTTCTAACATCACTTCCTTTGAGGGCTACATGGGTTAGGACTTTCTCTTACAGAATGGCTACTACGGCACTTCCGAGTTACTCGGCTGTATAGAAAACTGACGGATTACTGCTGTCGCCATCTTGAATCATGGTCCCGAGTGAATAAGCAACGAAATATAAAATGGCATGCATTCGTTTTCTATTTGTTAGGATTGAGCAGCATGATGTACAAATGCAGAAACGGGCGTTGAACGCTTTGGCCTATTTGTCGTTCTAATCAATAAAAAACCGGTTAGCGAAAGGCTCTGATGAATTTTCGCTTAATTGAGCATCATGCAATTGACTGCACTGCACTCCTGTGGAACCCCATCGAGGCTTAGGGTAATTTTTGGTCGATTTAAGAACCTGATCTCTTGGCGCTTACTTGTGTGTGTGTTCCCACTGGCTACCTCTTCTTGCAATTTCCTTTCTCCTGCTTTCGGATTATTCCTTTTGCTTTTTGCTTTACAGGCCACGTCGATGCTGGTAAAAGCACCTTAATGGGAAATATGCTTTGTCAGTTGGGCAATGTTTCCGGGAAACAGCTGTCGAAATATCGATGGGAAGCTCAGAAGTTAGGCAAAGCTTCCTTCGCATACGCCTGGGTCCTGGATCAAACCGCCGAAGAGCGCACGCGTGGTGTGACCATGGACATTGCGCAGACCTCTTTTGAGACTGCCACAAAAAGAGTATGTTTTTGGAGTTACTTCTTGTAAGCTGTCAAGTGTATTTAGGTTGATGGGCAATACCGGTTAACACCATTGTTACTGCGCCACCAGTAAAGTTGGTTCTTTATGAATAGGCTGTTGCTAGTATCAGGTTCTCCCTTATGATGTTTTCTTTTTTCGTCTGTTGCACAGATAGCGCTGATGGATGCCCCTGGACACAAGGACTTCGTCCCTCGTGTGATCGGTGGTGCATCTCAAGCGGATGCTGCCCTTTTAGTCGTCAATGCGACCAATGGGGAATTTGAAACCGGATTCGGCGTGGGTGGCCAGACTCGAGAACACGCTCGGTTGGCGCGTCTTCTAGGGGTGTCGCGCCTCATTGTTGCGGTGAATAAAATGGACACCGTCGGATGGAAGCAGGAACGTTACGATGCAATCAAAACTCAAATGAATGGATTTTTGAAAGGCCTGAACTTACCCGGCACCATATTCTGTCCAGTGTCAGGTTTGACTGGTGTCAACTTGCTTCCAGCAGGTTCGGCTGTACTCGGCAAAGATAGCGACCAGGACGGCGAAGAAAGGCTGCGAAGTTGGTATGATGGACCCTCTCTGATCGATATTATTGGTGAGTTACTCACACAAGCCCATAGGTGAAGCCTAAAGTACTGTGTTCCTCGTAAAGTTTTTGGTGAAATGTGATGAAGCTTCTAGGGAAAATAGTGTGCATCACTTTAATCGGCGTCAGAACGTGCTGATCGTTCTTGTTATTGTTAAGAAAACAATAGCAAGGTCTCTGCATCTCCTGAACAGCAGTTGATTACATACTCGATTGGGGCTTGCCTCAGGGTATGATGTCGTTGGCTGAGTAGCCTTTTCCTTGTATCCCATCAAATTCTGATGAGTTCACCCGGCTAACTCTCATATTGCGAAGTAGTTTACAGTATGTACAGGGGGGAGGGTGTACTCTTCCAGTGGTAATGAAAAGATGCTAACGGACCTCATTGTCTAACAAACGGATCTCGTTTCACCAAGCTGTATATACCGCAGTGTTCACAGTAGTTGATGGACTCTGAGAGTGTTTTCCCCATTAACTGTGGTCTCATGTCCGGTTGCATTGGGTCACTGTACTTGATGACACCATAAGCTTGACAGTCTTCTTGACTTTCCGAACCACGAAATATCCGGATGAACTGTAGAAGTTTAATACAGCGAAGCTGCCGACCTATATTCAATGCGATCTTTTGAAATCCCTGTGAACTTGAGTCACTTTTGTTGGTTGACGTTTATTTTTGATAAATTGGACCCTTGGTCAAGTGGTCCACCATCTGAATGGTTGTTCTCGAAGGCAGCTTTCTATTTTGATAATTACCCTTGAAATAGGATTTGAATAAGTTTGCAGGTTCGTCACCGGCAGTGTCAGTAACATGACAAGCTGGAATGAGTTCAACATGTGGTAAGCTGGTCCAATCTTGTCGCCTTGTACCTACCGGAATTTGTTTCAAAATTTTGTTGGTTTTCTAGAACCATGCTCACATAGATACATGGGTGGGACCTTATCGATTATCGTCCACTTTATTTGTTTACTCACTTCGTCAACCTGACCAAAAGGCTGAAAGTCTGAAGTTTCTTGAAAAGCTTTCCCTTCGAGAGAGGATTCATTTCTGTTACTGATACGGTGGTTCTGGTGTGGCCTCCTCCCCGATTCGCTGATAGTTCCCGTTTTGGACACTGCCATCTTGAATTAATTGTGTTTGAACGCAGGGTATGATTGCTGAGTGCCTGTAATTTTGGTTTATGTCAGCTTGTAGGTTATGCCTTTGTGAAAGTCCAGAACTATGTTCAGTTTTTCTTTTATTACGTTTGATTTGACGTGCATCTCTTGAGATATGCTGACGTTGAGTGCGTTAAATGCATCAGCGCTCGAAATTTATCCAAATGCGGGTACATATTCACTTGTGGACTTGAACATTCTGTGTATATCGGTATCTCCTATTTATTTTGTATTGATTTGAGATCGAGATAGCTTAGTGGTTAGAGCGTGAGCTTACTGACCAGAAGGTCCGTGGGTCGAATCCAACACCGATATCTCGCAACCCCTTTCTTGGCTTTGGAAACCTGATAGTATCTCAGCTCTCGTATGTTCGTCGGGTGGCATAGCAGTTAGGCACCGAAAGGGCGTTGCAGCTAAACGACTGTTATCATTGTTAATTATTGTGTTCATTTATTTGCTTACCTATTCATTGTTAGGAAAACGACCAGCTGACCGCAGTTTTCATCGGCGGTTTCCTTCATTTTCAGACTCATTGCCTTCTCCCGATCGGACGATCAACGGACCGTTTCGTTTTGTCGTCAGTGATATCTTCAAGCCGGCTGGTTTGGGTGTCCCTGCTGTGGCTGGCCGTGTCATTTCCGGTGGAGTGTCTGCAGGTGTGGGACTCAACACCAGTAAGGTATTCTGTCAACCGAGTGCCCTCTCTGCGACTGTAAAATCCATTCGCTCTCTATGTAACGTGCGCAGCGGTTCGGAGCCAGTGGAAAGTGAGTATTTTTGCGAGGCACTAACGTCTCCCTTCTCATATGATGTTTTTTGTTTGACTTCACTGTTTGCCCATCACTACGGTACAGTCCTAAGCCTATGAGCCAGGGTAGCCATTACGTCAAGCATCCCTGAGCATATCGTGTTTATTTGTATCAAGTGTAGTTTCTATAATCGATTGCCCGCATCAACGACAGTGTTCAGCCACATGCTTTGTTGCCTACTTTGAAGTAGCATGAACCCGAGCACGAGTTTGAAGGACATGTATATTAGTCGATTACGCCTAGCTTTGAGAGTCATCTTTCAAAAAAAATGGGTGGTTCTCTTCGAACCCGGCGCCATTTCAAAAATATTTAGGGAAACTGTGTGGTTGAATCGGTAGATACAGCTCGGTGGTGAAAGAGCGGACAGGATCGTTTTGTATGTACGGGGTTAATCAGACTCATCTTCAAGACTATTTTCTATCTTGCTTTCTGTTTTTATGAGAACATCACGCGTGCGTGGTAGCGCCAAATATGCCATCATTTTTGGCATATTTTACTTCCCACTGTGATTCTGCCTCTCCTATAGCGCCTGAAAACGTCTCCGGACAGTTTTCTGCTGCAGAGTAATTTACGATAATTCCATTTCCATTAGTAGTTACGTGACTTAGTGGCTACAAACAAAAGACCGCGGATCCATCATTCCTACATGAGACGGTGGCAATTCCGTGATCCATCGCTTCAAATTCACTTACACCGACCACTGATACCCGAAGAAGCGGCATGTTGGTGACGATCGGATTGGGTCTTTGGGTCCGCCCTGCCAAACCGTTTTCTGATCACTACAAACTAAACGAGATATCTTGTTGTTGAAACATGATGCAACGGATTTTGAATTCCTGTGGGCGAATCGATGTCGTCAGTTTAAGATAACTAAAATACCCACTCATGGCGTAGTAGATGGGTAGCCCTCCAACCGATGTGCATTTATATGAACCTTATGGCTGAAATGTTCTCAAGGCTAAATTCATCCGATGAAATGTCATGGTGCATTTGTTTTCTTGCTTCCGGTGTTAATTTTCCTTAGCTGAAAGAAGACATACGAAGAGCACCCTAAATCGGTATTATTACATTGTTTCTGCTTTCACTATTGCCGTAGAAACTGAATTATATTGTTTTTAAGACCTCATAAAATGCGCTCCTTTCACCTGTGCTAGATCGCTGGCTTTATTTGCGTTTTACCACTGGTTTTACCTGTTTCAGGTGATTCAAGTGCCAACCTTCTTGATCAGATTGTCAAATGTGCCTTTGCAGGCGATCAAGTTGCTCTCATACTTCAGGGTATCGATCCTTCCCAGTCACTGGTTCCTGGTGACGTCATCACAGACCCAGACAATCCAGTTCCACTTGCCAGTCGCATTCAGGCAAAGATCCTGGTGTTCACTGTACCTCAACCGATCACTAGAGGCTACCCGGTAGATAATAAGCGTTTTTTTAAAATTGAGTTTCCTTTTTTCCTTCACTATCCTAAGGCTTTTGCTTGGAGTTCTTGTGTGTTGACCACATTCTAAGATTACATGAGGCTCATTCATAGCGTTTATCCATACAGACCTTGTTGGTATCGAAAATCGGCCCCATAATAGAAAGGATGATTGAATAGATATGTCTTCTGTCCTGATTGACCATATGAATTTATGGTTGTTTTCAGTGAAGTGGTTACCCAAGGATAACTGTCAACTTATAGCTTGATATTTGTCCTTTTACAGTATAGAGGTTCACAAGAATTGCGTATATTTTCACTTTTTGTACCCTCCATCTCGCTGAGCGACCCCCTCAATATTCTCAACAACTACAGGTGGGCATGTCCTGCTCAGATGGACCAGCCTACCCATTCGTCTTCTTGCACTTCCACACGTTCTACATCCCTACTTTTTCCAACCTAAACTTCAAGTTTGAATTGCCTTTATTTGCGCGAAACCGGAGCGTTCGTGCAACGATGAATGCGCGCACCAATAAGATCATAGTCTGGGACATTGACAATTTTCAGCCTCTATCTCACTCTATGCAAACATGGATAAAACAAACAAATCTAACTTGACGCATTCTCCAAGAATTACGCAGGGTAGAAAAACGGAGCATTGAAACTCAAATAATTGATGGGTGATCGTCTGGTCTGTTGAAGAGACACGGGATATACGAAGGCTACAGGGTTTGATTCAGAGTGGTTTGGCAGCCTGGTACATTCCCAGCTCTCACACTGTGAGCTAACGGGACGGTTTAGCCAGTTTACATATAGGCTTTTGGACTCTTGATCACTATTTCAAAATTGTGGATTGCTCATGAATCAAGATGACCCGCTAACATAGATTCCGCTCTCTTATCATAACGCCGTGTAAACTACCGAATTTGCGCGGACACATCGCTGAATCTGTTTGTCACACCTGTGCCACGTGCATACCCTGAGATTGTAGTAAAACTAGGTGACTGGCCCGCATCTATTGCCAACGCGGCGGTGAAATCAGTACAGGAAAAGGATGATGGACGTGCTAGGTGGAGTGGCGTATGTTCTGTGCTAGATACATCCACGACCTTTAAGCTGCTGAAGGAAATCACGCACTTGTTCACATGTATTCATCACACCTATGCCTTGTGTGAGTTTCGTGACTATGATAAAGAAATGTGTTTTGAAATTACGACAGTTAGCTCCCCGACATCGGACTTTTTTCACTAACCCGGATAATTTTGATGTGTTGTTTGCGTGTATGAGTAATGTATCCTGATTCAGTCTACTAGAATAAAAATGGATTGATAGTGAGTGAGTACATCCCGTTTATCTAAGCGTAGCAACTAAGGTTTTCATTGGATTCTTATTCAACTTATTTCAGCCGATCGTCGAGATAATGATAGGTATTTACAAATTCGCCGAGACCGATAGTCTTTGAATAGGTGCCCATCATAACCACCCAAAGCCGCAGTGTTTAGTATGGGATGGCGAACGCATAAAAGATTCAGTCTGAGGAACCAGGCGTCTCTATTCTGGGAAACACCTGTTTTGGAAGGCAGTCTATCCTCTGCAATTGTGGCCGATTCATTCTGTGTTCTGTATGGAAGCACATTCTCTCCATTGATTTCACCGTTTGGCTCGATTTGCCCGCCTTACCCACGTTTTCGTAGAGTGGGGCTGAAACTTGTCATTGTTCCAGACTCGTTATTGGTGCGCGCACACTAAAGTTTGGCGCAAGTGGAGGCAACTGAAACTTGGAAGTTAGGTTGGAAAAAGTAGGAATGTGGAACGTGTAACTTGAAGCGCAAACGGTGTGGAATGTCTGATATTCAGTCGGGCACACCACCAGTGCAGCTTGCACCACCGTTTGTGGGAAAATATATCAGGGGTCTCATAGGATATGATCCTTAAGTACTCGCATACCTCCGGTTTTCAAAATTTTTCATCACCAAACAAATGACCATTGGTTTTTTGTTTAATCGATACTAACATCTTTTGGTATACTCCATCGGATATGGTTTCCAAATAGCTGTTCAAGAGCTTCCGGTGAATATTCAAAATGTGCAGCAATCTTTCAGTTCTCTCAAACAAATATGGCCAGAGGGAACTAACTGCTTGAAGTTAACCCCATCGTAAATTAATCCTCACTTCCTGGGTCGTTGCCGCGTAACAAATGTGAAGATCTGACATGTCTGATCTAACATTTTTCTCTCCAAATGCACGGGCATTTTCATCGTTCATGTGGCTGAACAGGCACACAGAGTACTCACAAACTCAACAACGGTTCGGGTGGTGAGCGTTGACGTGCGCCAGGGCTAAAGTTTATGCATTTTGTCCCAGCTCACAATGACACTGATGTTCACCTGTAATCGTACACTAATTACGCACTATTCAGCATTCATTTAGCCATTCAAGCAGGTGTAATGTATTTGATTGCTACTGCACCACTGCGCTATCATTGGGGCAACGAATTGGTATCGGAGAAGGTGAACTTGGAGTCGGTGGTGGTAGGTTGTGTACACCCTTTGTGTGGGCAATTAGTCGAAACACTACTTACCTCATTGGGTTGTCGTAAGGGGGGTACCCGTCCTCCACTATGTTCACCCTCGCAGTATGAATTACTCAACCGTTCAGCTGAGACCATACACTAATTCTGTAACCTGAACTAGTGAGTCCTCCAGCATTTTTTATAACATCGTTTCATTCCTTTTTGCGTGCCTTGTTATGTCTATGATAACTAGAACCTATTTTCAAACTGTCATCGTGGACTGTTCTTCATTGCGCGACATGTGAATACCACCCACCCAATGGTCAAACCTTGGTTTGACCATTTGAATTGTATTACTTAGTTTGTTGACGAGTGCTATTCAAAGTAAAGCATTAACTCAAAAGTACAAACAACATACCATTGAAACCTGTATAGATGGCACAGAAGTGTCTGTCAACAGCCCTTCTGCCGTTGACACCCCACTACGGGTTTCACTTTGTTTGGAGCTCACCAGACAGACGTAGTCTCCGGAAGCTGAAACGGCGAAACCGATAGTTCGTTGTCCGCGGATTTTGAGTAATCGTCCCATACTACTCATTTCGAAAACAAAATAAACTTCATTGAATGCCTTCGCAGCTGAACCTCGAGGCCTCCTGTTTGCTGCACATTATGCGAAAGAATATCAATGTGTTATTGATCACGAGGGACTCTATCGAGTCTCCATCTCCGGCAATTTCATCGCTCAAGTGATCTTTGAAGTGAAAGTTGACCAAACTTCTGTTCGAGCCGGAGATTGATTTCCTCAGCTTTTGGGGACTACAGATACCAAACGGAGCGAAACCGGTAGTGTGCTGTCCGCAGATTTTGGGCGATCGTCCCATACTACTTCATTCGAAAGCGTTACTGCTTGATTCCTATCCTTTCACTCATGTGCTGGTTGACAGTATTGTTCATTGGTCTGGTCTGGTTGTTTCAACCGTTTGGCAGTTCCATTCTAATCAACTGTCTGACCTCAGTTCGTCAAGCTATATTCGTCCTCTCCGCCGTTCTCTTTTTCAGGTCATCTTCTATTATCACTGCACCAGTGTGTCTGCCAACATATCCAAGCTAAAATCAATGACACATAGGGAGAATAAGATGGAAAAGACGGTGAAGAAACCGAGGTAAGAAGGAACTAGTAGTGGAATGCTCTGTTCAGCTCAGGTGCAACCCCGACGTTTGTACTTGAACTTCCTTGTTGCTGTCCATATCAAATGTCTATGCATACGCTTGTTTGATGACGTGTCACCCTTTCGTGTACAGAAAAGTTGATTTTAATCGTCTGAACACGGTTCATGTGATTGATCTGAAGCGAGTTTCCTTTCTCTTGGGATTTCCGATTTCTGCCTTAGGACGTTTGATTTCCGCTTATGTTGCAGACATAAATTAAGCCTGCTTCATGACTATTTGACTGTATTTGCTTGCTTTTTATACAAGGTGCCTACTAGGTAACTGCACAGCAGACGTAGAGATTACTCTTGATCGCCCTGTATGCTTGGAAGTCTACGAAAGATGCAAGTCGCTTGGGCGGTTTATGTTACGCGTAGGTGGTGAATCCATCGCTGGTGGGACCGTTACAGCGGTAAGTATTGTCATCTTCCTATCGTAATAGTTTTTTTTCCAACTATCATTGTATGCGTATTTGAGGGAGAGAATTTTACGGACGGTACATACCATGTGGTGGCAAACTCGTTTCTTGACCTTACTGTGGGTGACAACCAGCAGGTGGGTGGTTGTATCCCCTGGTTATGTCGGACTACGGGGTGCTCAGGTGGATCCATCCGCCTATAATGCAACAGTGTCGCTCTTTGTAAAATGTATATGGCGCTGAGAGATGGATGGAGTCCATTCGACACGCTGCACAAATTTGGTTGGAAAATTTCTGAACCCGTTGAAAGCCTAGGACTGTCTAACGGATCAAACTACTGTTTAATCTGCTGATCCGTGGTTCAGTTCCACTTCCCGGTATGTAGTTCAACGTTCCAAATGTAGGACGAACCTGTCATGACGTATGGGTATAACAGGTATCAGTCTCTGGTGTTGGTAATCACAGTGGTTGATGGAAGAGAAACGAGGATATGTAAAATCCTGAGTCTGTAAACGAAAAGACAAAACCCTTGGACGGATTGACACTCGCAATCACCCGCTTACCGATCGAGCGCTCTACCAACCGAGCTACTGCGGACGCCGCCCCGCATCGCACGTGTGCATCTGAGTTCCACGTTAATCGACACCACAATATACACACCCGCCGGCAAGCCCCAAGTACAGTTACGATATAGGGGCGTGCCAACCTCTGACCATAGTCGAAACCCCCATTGAAAGGGATCCTCGTAGAATCCGCCCTCTTCGTCGTCTGAAGATCACCAGTCGGTTGGTTCGGAATTTCCAAAACGTACGTATGAGAATGGGCTTTGAATACCAGGTCAAATGGAGAATGTCTTGGTGCATAATCATTGACACATACTCAACTAGCCGTGGGAATATGGTGTACTCGGAAGTGATGTGGGTAGTAGTTGTTATACGACCTGCATAACTAGATACATCAAAGGTCTATTCCTGGACTGGATTGGGGTTGCAGTGTAAACGCATGAACGAGTTGTTTACCATCAAACGGCGATTTTTCCTCTGGTAATAACGAATGTGAAGGCGTAGTTCTGTACGGTGATTCGAAAGAACGAGTTTCAGGCACGAGATAAGCACCAGTCGGTTGGAAGTTTGCCCTGTGGGTGCATAAAGCTCTTCTTGACGTGAGTGATTTCACCGGCGTCAAGCGCTCATGCATCATTCGATGAATGATTGCTGATGGGAGTCAATAGATCTGTAAAAATTTTATCAATTAGACGTAGTGATTGGTAGGGGAGCCTTTGTCGTAACAGCACCACCGAACCAAACCGTTTTGATTTAAATAAATGCGTTGCCTTACAGAATGGAGTGCTGCTTGGCTTTGCCTCATGATGTTGCCGTTTTCTTAACCTTTTTTCCCTTTTCAGGTCTTACCACCGAAAAGGAACCGTCTTATCGATACTTGATTATTGACTCTTCTATCTTCACCTTCTGTACCTTGCTGTCTTTCAGTACGTTTGTGGAAGAATCACGAATATAATCCTGTGTCTGATTATCCAGAGTTTTCTTTTAATTAATCTATTTGGGATGTCCTCTGTGGTTATCAACAGTTCTTAATCATACTGCTGAAAATGGGACCTCACTACCTTGCTGTCTGTAAGCAGGATTTGTGTCTGCTATGGATTTGGAGGGGTCTTCTGCTGCGTAGCCGATTCGCGACACCCTTCCATTCGACGTCACGGACGATTAGTTCGGGCGTCTTGCGTTTGGACAGGTGATCATGTGACTGATCATTCCTCGGGAACAAAATCGTGAACTCTCTAGGAAATTGGGATTTGGCCACTGCGCAGATAGGAAATCATAAGAAAGGCTGAGGGGGACCTTCGATGCGTATTCTCATAAAGATTGCCGGTTTCCAAGAAGGATGTTTCATGGTGGATGTTTAAATAGTTTTTCTGCATGTGGATGGATTGCAGCAGGGACGTACGGCAAGAGACAGCCTACATTAGTGCTACTCTATTCAGATTTTTACTTAGGTGATGTGACATCTGACTGGACAGACGAAAGGAATTTCCATTTTCATTTAGTGTTTTTAGGGTTCATTAGGTTACCAACACATGGGCAAGGTAGGCTCACAAACGTACGCACCTAGTACGGCGGACCTATACCAATATGACATTCTCCAGCCAGATACTAATCCAAGGTATAACCGCCGAGTGCAAATTGATTCAATCATGTGAGTCACCTGTATGCTCTTGTTCTTCGGTCAGTTTGTCTGATTGGTTATAGCTGTCTTCATTTGCTTGATTCACAAGAACTTAGTTGGAATTTTTGCCATAGTCATTCTTGTCCCCCGCATTCAACACGCAGTTTTCATGTGCCGCTTGTGGATGAGTCATCGGCGTCATTTAGGTTTGGAACCTGAAAAGATGCTGACGCCAAACCTCATCAGTTTGAGATAAGGGTTTAGTTGGATACAAAAAGTTAGGCCACACCGATGCCCTCGTGGAACAACATCAGCGTTGGTCTGTTCAACTCGGATATTTAATTCAAGAGGCTACTTAGCCAGTTCTGCACAACCGCAACAACCTGGGCAAAAATAAATATTTGAAGCGCAGTTTATGCCTCGAAGGGCTAATCACCTGCATCACTTACTAGTCACATCCATGCCAAATTAATATACCTAGTATTACGCAACGCGGTCAGTCACGGAATAGCACTTCCGTCAATATCAGGGGCACGGCGTACTGGAAGATTCAACGAATGCGCAGCAGTACACTGTACATACCATTTAATCTCAGCTGTTTCTTATATGAAGTTCTCTATTAGCGCGTCCCACGTCCCTAGAATCCTGGCCTTATTTTATTCCCATGATTATATGGGGCATCGACTCCATGGTCAAAAACGACATACCTGCATAAACATATTAAGTACGACCGTTCCGAATAAATATTTGAGTAAGTCCGTTCCAGCCACAAGGTTCCCCATGCCTTTCGAAATGTTAGGATTGAAAGCGTTTACCGCTGGTGTTAATGGGTGCGACATATGAGGGCCCATATACAAAACTCCTCTGCGAAGCAACGCCAAGTAAACCGTCGGCCTTAGTTTTCGGTCAGTACACATGCATAGGCCTAGTGGGGGCGAGATGACTCAGTGGTTAGAGCGCGAATTTACTGACCGGAAGATCCGTGGTTCGACCCGACCTCTGCATCTCGACTTTTCCCGTCTAGGTTTGGGTAACTTGGCAGTATCCCAGCCCTCGTGCTTTCTTCTGATGGCATGGCAGTTAGGCACCGAAAGGGTGCTACAACTGAACGACTCTTCGATTTTATAGACCTAGTGGGAGTACAAACTTATTCTCCGCCTTGGCAGCAGGACGATAGTTACGAAAATTTCTGAAGCGTAGATAGATTGTTTCCTGACTCGTTGGTCACCAAACTAGTGGTCTTCCATGAAGAAGAATATGAACTCCGCTTATTTAGGACGTCACACGTCGGTTGCACTCCAACGATTTTGGTGAGCTTACGTTTGACACTCCAGAAACTCAGAATGGTGAGCACGCCTTCCTAGCACAGCGGACGAGAGCGTATCTCGTATGCATGGTTAGACGACCGGTGGTAGACTTTGGCTTGTTTCACTTATCTAGCTGTGCCCTCTGGTTCTGGAAGAAACGTGGTCAGTTGGCCTAAGTATTGCAACTACAGGTAATGCCGATGAAACTTGACAGAACGGATTAGAAATCTGCATGCGTCATTTCATAGTAATGACGCTTAGTTTGGCACATTTTGTCACAGTGTGCACTCTACAGATTGTTAGTGCATACGGCGTTTCTTCCGTTTGTTCAGTACTCTCATGATGTATATCACCTCTCGGGGCACAAAATGCGAAACATATATATTTGGCTTACGTTTTAGTGAATCTAATCACAGCCTCTTAACGTCACCTCTATCATGTCCCATACGAAATCTTATTCAACAAGCGTTTGTTCAGCAAGTGATACCGAAGGAGCAAGGCAGCAAATCTACTATCTACTATGTCCTCCCTTCTTCTCGAGCGCATTTTTAGCTGATTTCAACCCGTTTTGTGACCGATTGCATGGTCAAGCTCGATCAGTTGTGACCAACAATCGCCGCAACAATCTTCATATCGTCGGTGAAATCTCTACTGTTGGCCTAGTGTAGTACACACTGAAGCGAGAATCCTTCAAAATGGGAAGCTGCCACACTTGATTGCGAGGTTTACTTGACATTCTCACTGATTACCAAGGGTGGAACTTGGGAGTAGTCTACGTTAATGCCTCAGGCCACAGTAAATTTAAACACACTTTCGGTGAGTCACGGCGCAGCAGTCGTGTGCTTCTGGATCTGACTCATTGCTTGCCGGATCGAAAATCCATCAAAGGTCCCTGGAGCATTGTTAGACAGATTATCAAAGCGAATATACGACATAAATGCGTGGAGATCAATTCTGGAGATCCACAAGATATACTGACACAAAGTGAATAGAATTTGCGTTGCATGGAGCAGACGGCCGAAAACGCAGGTGCCGTAGCCACAACTAAATGCTTTTTACATACTATTCAACATTTACGTTTTGTTTGTACTAATGAGCTGAACAGTGAAGGTGGTTGAATAGTCATGTTTAATATTTTTCTGATGATTTGAGAAGAGCATCAGCGTTACCGTGTGGGGGAATAGGTGCTTCCCTTCATGAGCGGTGTGCACCACCAACGTCACTCCGACAGGCATTCGGCTAATTCATACCCGAAAGCAGTAGTTTTAAAAAACTTGGCCCTGGCCTGGAACTCACTAATTTATCGGTGGCAGACCCCTGAAAGAAGTCATGAATTCCTCATAATTGGAGACGTTACCCAGTACATGCAAAAGATAGTCTTCAGTGAGATTCATGCCAAAGAAATCGAATTACACCCATCATCAAATATAGGTAGCTTCCATGCTTTGCAAAGGGCCCCGTCAGAAATTTGCACGGCATAGTAGGCCAACCAATTTTACCATGACTCACTCCGTAGAAAAACACTGCTTCGAGAATGAATTCAAAGGGTAGTGAGGTTTGCTAATTACCATCCTAGATTCAAATTGACCGCTACCGTTTATCTAAATGGCAAAGTACTTCTGTCCGGTAGCCACTGTACTTACCAAGCCACTTACATATACTAAGAAAACTGACATAAGACTCAGGACGCGGGCGAAATGGCGCTTGTCCATATTACTTCTTACGTTATACACAACCGGCGCTCCGCTTCAGGCTTACGTGCAGCGAAAGCCGCGTCATCAGCTGTGGGAAAACAGCTGATCAGCGTTCTAAGTCATCGTGAGATGTAGTCGAATGGAAATACCGGCGATTTGTCTCATCGCTTCTTTATATACTTGATTAACAGCAACAGGACATTGTTATGCTCACTGAAAGATTTACAAGTGGACTTGCAAGTGCCGTGGATTTATTGAATGGTGTATACTTAGTTCATACGGTCCAAACACTTGGCACTGTATTGTAGTCGCTTTATTTATGCTTCCGTCTTGTTTCACGAATGTGGTGTTATGTTCATTCGGCTGGTCCTAGCGGTAGGATGTCGTGAATACAACATTTGAGATTGCGTGACCTGTTTTGGTCGACTGGGTTGTGATGTCTGTCTGTCGTAACGCTTCCTGTTCTAGTATATCCTTTTACCGGCCTGAAAGTTTGACAGTATCTATGTTACTTTTAAGATTCATAGAGTTTAATAGGTAGTTTCTCATGTGTATTTTGAGCAATCCACAGGTGGTCGATCTTAATGTACGTGAATGCTAACTTGTCCTGATGACTTGGACAACCTATTTGGACAATTTTTCTTAAAGGGGAAGCAAGAAATCTAGATGCGCGATCGATTATCCAACCACAGCCATGGTCATCTTTATACTGATATAGGGATACTTTACTTCCCTATCCTGTTCTATTTGCTACCCTACTGTAGGTTCACCGAGAACCCTATGAAATTTACCCAGACGTCCTAAACGAGGAATGTACTAAATGTTGCGCCAATTATTAAAGAAATAAATTATTACTGAATTATAGTCAAGGCGTCTACGACAGAATATGTATCGCCCTGTTTTAGTTACACGTACTCACTTACCTGACTGCCCGCGTTTGTCCCACCATTTGGAATAGTGGCTTTCGGCCCAGGAGATTGCACACTGGAAGTGACAACGATGACCAACAGGCCTGATTGGCAGACTAAACAGTAGTCTTCTATCGTGGTGTAGGTGCGAATTTCCGCGTGCACCCATTAGATGTGTGGATAAAACCGTGTGCGCAGACTGAAACTCGAAAAATGTTCACAGGGAAAGCGCGAAGTTGTACGCACTCGGGCTGTAAAGCCCTTAGACTACACCAATTTGACATTTAGACATGTTTATTTCACATGCAGACAGGTTTGTTTTGATCTGGGGTAAAGTAAAAAAATTCCTTTGGGATGTTTTTTTTGTTCTATGGCAAGACATCTCATAACTGATGCTCAAAAAAGTTTTTGACTCGGAGTAACGTCATCGTGAAGCTGTTGACCGGAAGGTCCGTGGTTCGAACCCGACCTCTGCATCTCGACTACTCCTGTCTAGGCTTGGGTAACCTGGCAGTATCCCAGCCCTCGTGCTTCCTTCGGGTGGTATGGCAGCTACGCACCGAAAGGGTCTTACAGCTGGACGATTTATTTTTTTAAAATATTTTTATATATGTAGATGGATTTCTTTTCACGGCACCGCCTACGGTAGACTGGGCCTAGTACCAATCTGCGAGAGACCGTCATCAATGTACAAAACGACTTCCAATGTGAGGACGTTCGTTCTTTGGTTTCGACATTTGATCAATGTCACGTTGTTGTAGATCCTGGGCATGATACATGATAAGAGTTATCTTTCGCTGTCCGGAATTCACTCATTTCCATCTAATAGAAGCGAGCTTTGGTGGAAAATATGAGTTGTCGTATAAGTTAGTCGCGGGGTCTGTTTTGTGTCCTACACCGTCTTCTCTGAATAACTGAATTTCCGCTGTGAGAAGAGATTCCTCCCCGACCGGAAACTGCTTTGAACAGGGAGAATTCAGGCCGTTTTCGCGCTCTTCTAGACGAAATTCGTGATAACACCAGAAAATCGACTACTACAAGGTGCGAATTATACGGCAATAGACACGTAGCAACCGTTCGATACCACTGCGCTTACATTCACGTATTTGTTGCGTAATCAGATAAATTGTTTGTGCTGTCCGCAGTATGTTAACAACTAAAGATCGTAGCTGCAGCCGACAACGAGCTGCAGGTATAATCTAACTGGTCTACCGATGAGCTATGGATCTTGCAATGACATCCTTGCTGCAGCGTCAGCGGGATGAACGTGCACAAATCCCGTACTGCCTCAAAAATACTGGGCAACAAAGATCCAGTGAAGAAGAGTTGTCTGAATGGGAGGATGAAGAAATAATCTTCAAGCAGCTGGAGTCCACGCGAATGAGGACTTCTGATCCTGGGATCACTTAATTTACCGATATTATTCTCCAAAAATTGTATACAGGTCGACCAACACTGTCATTCACATGTAGGTTGGCAGCAAGTTCTTCCGATGGGTTTGAACAAGACTGAGTTAATAAACCTGTCCACTGATGGGCTGTTGCAAGCGTGTCAAGCCAGGTAGCATGCACTTTCAAACTGAGTCTTTTCAGGACACCCAATTATGTCCTATTCCTTGGTGGGAAAGTCGCATTTAGCAAACACGTGACAGCCGCAGACTGCTGTCACACGATCCTTGGGCGGGATATTCAAGATGGTCTGGCATTACCAAAGTGCACAAAAATCTTCAAAGGCAGTTAGACTCAGATTCGCGGATTGTTCATTCACGTAACGTTCCAAAGTAAACAACCGTACCGAGAAAGTGCAAATGTTTGCGTCATCAAACAGCGTAACAACGCAATAAACTGAATTGGAACGCTCGGTTGAGACATAGCATAAACGCGTTTCCGTACATCCTGAAAACCGCAATTTAAAGTACACGTTGACCTGGACCTTTAGCGAATAGGTCCAGTGACCGAAAATCGCCTCAAACCTGGTTCAACCAGTTGATGAAAGGTCCGCGCGGAGTGGGCACATGTTACTTCGCTATTGCCCAGGCCAAAGGAGTTTTGGTTGAGGTATTTCACCTTGAGCTCTTGACTCAAAAAGTAGTGGGAAGTAGGGTTTTGCTCCGGTGACCTGAGCACAGCACCCGACTTAATGGTCTGGCCATCGAAGCAGCAGACCTGAAGTGAACGACTCGGTAGTCTCAATCCTTGGCTGTTGAAAATCGGCCTAGCCTGAGTACAAACAGTGGGGCACAAGTGCCTAACTCTTAGTGCCACTGAATACAGCGGATGGTTTCCGAGCGGTACCAGACTCTTCGCGTTTGGAGGTATTTCGACCGCAGTGAATACCGTGTGGTCACATTCAATCTTGGGCGACCGGAAGGAACGAGCCCGTCTAATCCATCCTTCTTAGGGGGAGGCAACATAGCCGCTTCCGTAAATAAGGAAATGTCAATCGCATGGAGGAACCCTCACTACCTTAAACCCCGGCCCTCGCGTCATACGAGTGCTCCTAGTATAGGAGCTTACTGATCTTCCCTGCCATCGTTACGTCACTAGAAACGAAGTCTCGTCTGTGTATTCCAGAGGACCGTTGCATCCCTCACGTTCACTACCACGCCAAGGTGGCAACTATTGATCGGTAACCGACCTTATGCGAAGACCAGTCCTTCAACGGTTCACATGCATTTTTCGAGAATAAAATAGCTCCACAGGCTTTATGAACGTATGGGAGAGCTTAGTAACACTGATCCACGCGGTATCTGAGCTAAACTGGTGGCTTTCTACACCCTCACGAAAGCAACGGTATAAACAAGGAAATGCAGTGGAGCGCATTTTGCTATATACAGTAAATGTGGAAATCATCTGTACAAAACTAATAAAACTTCAGGTCATATGCTTCTCTGCCATCATTGCAAGAAACTCCAAAGCTCGTGCATCCGCGGTTTCGGAAAGTACATGGGGCGGGTTGTTACAGTTGAGCTCCGGGACCGACAGAAAGGCTATGGACAAAAAAAGGTAGTCAGTGAGGCTGGAAAGATACTGATAATATCTAGTAGACATGGTCTACTAACATGTCACTTTGAGGGAGAACGGAAATGAACGGGGATGACTAGAGTGGTTGAAAACCTGTTAAGTCAGAAAGCATTGACAATATCTGAAAACCTGGGATGGAAGGATAGCAATCTGAGCGGAGTTAGGGCTATGTGGTGGAATCAGAAAGCCCTACTTCTGCAACGCGTTTACACATCGACATTCGGTCTTCTTTTCTGATATAAGTGTACTAAAATTTGAGTGACTGCGAATTTTAAAAAATTCCTGTGCCATCAATTCGGTGCACAGCTGCCATGTCACCCAAAGTGAGCACGAGGGCTGAGATAGTACCACGTTGCCCAAGCCCAGACAGCAGCAGTCGTGTGGCATGGGTTGGATACAAACCATATATCTTCTGGTCAGCAAGTTTGCGCCATAACTACTGAGCTATTTCAGGCTCGACTGAAACATTTAAAAATGTTTGAATAGGTAAGGGGGGCCTGCAGTCGCAGTTACATGATTTTATTCTGCAGACAACTGCCGGGGCTATATGGTATGAGATAGTCACCGGAGAACTCTCAGAACCAACAACATCTTCGTTCCACCAATGATGTGACCACAACCCACTACAACCCTTGTGGGATATATACACGTACAACTGACGGGGATGGTTGTTATTCGGGAGAAACACCTACAGGGCCCATTGGTCACCTTCGGCTCCGAAAAAAATTGGTAGGTTCCCTATTTGGCAACCATCGAACCGATAGCCAAACGAATGAAAATCAAATCATTGGACTGTTTTCTTCGTTCAGCCAAGGCGAAGAACGTTAGAAACTTTTGAATACTCCAGAGCAGTCAACTGGAGGCTCTCATCTCTAGGGATATTGTCGCTGCACGTACGAGGAGCTGTAGAATCTCTGACATGTTTGGATGCTTATTGAACAGTGTATATTTGGTGGCTGTTCTGCTAAAAACGCTGGCTTAAAGGATAAAACGGCCAAGTGGGCTGAGGTGTCATGTAGCATGAGCGAAACACGTCACTTTCGGTTTGAGCTAGATAGTACTGGAACTGTGTCGAATTAGGGATCATAGAATGTAAGTCTTTCAAGTCGTTTCCTCAGAATTTTTTGCCTGGAAAATTCAGTCGTGGTTTCAGCTGATTAAGGATCGAACAGTCCAGTACGCCGGTTGCCAGCTTCTAAAATTACGCCATAATTGTATGCGGTTTATCCAACACAAATCATGTGTGCACTCAGGAGAAGTACAACAGAAAAGCAAGGCAGGTAACCAAAAGCTGCCTTTCGAATGACTCGGCTCTAAAAAAGATGTAAGCCCGCTCACTATGACCGGTTTACCGTCCATGTAAACAGTCCATGATGCATTAACGGAATCCACTTAAATTTCGAATCCTGCACAACAAGTATGTGTTGTTAGTTGAGTCCCTGTTAACTGAAATCTGTCTTTTAAAATCATCCTTCTTTGGGGAGACTCCCTGAATAGACCGACAAAACTGGTCTCCTGTGGAGGGCTGTCTCCTTTGTGTGGATTGCAAACGTTGATAGAACCAAAACAGTTTCTGTACAGAGGCGGTCCTTGCTGATGGTAGTATGATCAGAGAATTCTAATTCTAATTTTGAGCCTACGCAATAGATATTGTGATCAACAGTAGGCAACACTAATGTGAATAACGCGATATTTCTGTCTGAAGTTCTGTGCTTAATTAATGGATAGCCGAAGCATGTCAACTGATCAGTGCGGCATTCGCAAAAATTTTTGGTGAACAAAGGCACGTTCAGTTATAGTTGCTAAGCGTACCATCTGGCGTATTCGTTTGGACACAGTAATAGAAGGCCGGACGACAGGTCTCTCGGGGTTACAACGTTACTTGTAAATAACTAACGGCAGACCGTTGCTCGACCCCGTTGCGTGCATCCGACACCAGTAGTACTGTGCTACACGATAATCAAATACGGGTACATGATAACACCTATTGATAAGCAATGCCATCATTAGGAAGATAATGGGGCACCGCCATTCCAGAAAAGCTTTGTTGTTTGGTTATGTAGGTATCCTTGAGGAGGAACTACGACGGAGAAAACCTGTGAAACGAGTAATGCTCGCACCTGGATAACATATTGCATCCAGAGTGCAAACACTTTCAAAAAATTGCCATTTTATATATGCATTTCATGTACTCATGAGAAATTGCTATCCTCGGAGGTTTTTTTGCGGAAAAGGTGTGAACTGGATGTGTCCGGTTTTGTAAAAGCCGAGGATACGGTGTGGGGGTACGAATGAAATGGAATGTGGAAAATCACGATACCATTCACTCACCATTAAACTTGGCATGAAGCTCCAACGCCCCTTGCCCAAGTGCGCTCGTGGATAAGGTTTCCAAGAGACGGACATCCCAAATGTAGTCCGCATAGCTGTCCAAACAATCAAGCGGCGTGGGATTGAGCAAACCACCGCAGGCACCGCGAGCCCGATGCTTCTGGTACAGCTCCTGATGTAGATGAAGGTGAGCAGCCGGTGCATCATTTCCGTCGTTGTTCGCATTGCTCAGGGCGTCCGATGCAGGTATATCCACCATGCCTGCGATCAACTGTAGTCCGAATTCTATCATACCATTGTCTGGACACAGCTGACATAATACGACACTTTCTCCAAGGAGACCGATTGCAAGGCACGAGTGGACCATTCGAAAAATAAACTATAATGCGTAGATAAGAGATGCTGATTTAGATTTAGACTGGTTTAGTGTTGAAAAATGTACAAGTAGTACGAGCGAAAAGACGCCCGAAAGTTGACTTGGAATATTAACCTCTTGGTTCGAAAGAATGTCGGAGCACACTCAGTGCAACAAACACGCATAATGGAAGCAAGAACAGCTCACAACCTTGTAGAGTCCCGTACTATTTTAGGAGAACGAACAAAACTGGATCACTTCATTTTGGTATTTGTTCGTTACACTTCGGTCAACAGTGTTCTTAAACTCTAGCTTGTTCTAAATGGTTTGCTCCAAATTACTTAAGGTTGTAATAGGGGGACTAGTAAACAAATGCTACTGGTCAGATACCTTCTGGAAAAGAGCAGAATGCGCAAAAACCACAAATCTTATGGCGCGTTAAGCTGCAGTTGAGGAGCTGGAGGTTTCCAAAGCGTGGGAAGCGTACTTATCGCCCCGATACGGAAATAACCTGAACCGTTGCTCCAAAACCGTGGTAAGGTTCGCGTTATTATCAGTGTCAGCCAAAAACCTGAATATTTATTATGAAGACCGATGCTGAATGACCGAGTCTGCAGTATATGGCCCAAGTCACTGAACATTAGATCGACATCCGCGAGAGCCTCGTCATCGACCGCTGCGATCCTAGACACCTGAGAAGCCAGCCTATCTTCACAATATAATAAGTAAGTGGCTTTTGGAGGCGGGCTGTTCTTTGAAGAAAGAGGCCAGCAGTCCAGTTTTGCAGTCGAGGGAGGCTGGCTAAAACAGAATAGGTGGAATGTACGGTAGAGAAACGGAAGACGCTAGCTTCGGCGAAGTCTCCCATGGCAGCAGCTGTAAAACAAGGCAAGAGAAAGCAATCCCGACGATGACGGAGTTCTTCAGGTTATCCGTGAGAAGAAGCGTGATACTGGGGCATACAATTTCATTCTGAGAAAACGTACGACAAGGGTTCCCGGTTTGAATACTTTATCATAACAGCATAAAAGTAAGATCCACATCCGAGACATTTTTAATGTACTAGGGAAGCTTGAGGCGCACATTCTATAGTTGTTGGTTTCTTCCAGGGGAAACTTGTTACATTATATCGCCTCAGATACTACACAATCCAGTAGATCACGTATTAATGTAAACGACATGGAAATTAAGCGACGCAGTCTACAGAAAAGGAACAATGAGCTAATATCTAATAGAGATCAAGACGGACAGAGGGAATTATACTGACTGCGGAAGTACCAAGCATATGAGACCTATGCACATCATCACATCTGGGTTCTGTGTTACCAGTAAGTGTTCAAGTGGGTTGGATTACTGGGTGCACTCATGGCTGCGGGTGTGGTTGTGGGCAGATCTGGAAGGTGTTAAGAGGACTACCTCCAAACGAACAAATCTATCTTGCTAACAGTTTGTCTTGTAGACTGAAACCATGTTTTCTTTATTTCAGCCTTTCAATAATATCTTATTGGCTCATTTGAGTCTATACCACGGAAGGGTTCAGTCGCTTCCCGCACAACTTCCTCAAGGTCGTTGTCTTCTCGATTCCGAGGTAACTGACAAGTCTGATTGATACATCATTAGCGACCACAACAAAGGTTTTCGAGTCAATATACAAAACTGTAGGCTGGTATAAGACCCGAAAACAGGTCTTTGGCTGCATGGAGTTCGTCATGTTCTGCAAAAAAGATATAGTCTTTCACTGCAAAGTGGTGCACGCTATAATGTGACTTGCCTCAAGGGTATACTTAAGAAGTTTCGGTACTCCTGGTGCGGTCTGCCACCCTAAATGGGATCCCCGTGACTTCTGTTAGCTGAGGATAGTAGAGACACTGAAATATATGACTTCCACCCTATTTTAATGATGTTCGTGTTGTTTGTTTCTATCCGGATGTTTGGAGGTACGGGTGCCTCAAACTGCTTGTAGAGGGCGACCACCAGGTATTTATTACGTTTTATCTTTTCGGGCTCTTAAAAGTACGTTTCTTGTGACAGTGTGCCAGTGAGGCATCAATGTTAACCTTGATGTTGGTGGCTCGATAACATAAATCCTTCAACGTGGTTCTGGTATTGCACTTAACCTGCGTACAGATTAACACAGGGAGTCCACTGACTACATAGATCACTTAACCCAGTCATGTCACTCATTCGCTCAAGAGAAATTAGTAAAAAATCCATTCCATATTTTCACCAGCAGCACCCGTATTTATATACAAAAAACATGAAACAAACATGACAGACTAACTATTTTGGTTTAAATGGATGGAGTACAGCATCGTCAAAGACGAGATGTTGATGGAACAGTAGATCGATGTAAGCCTGTCCCCAACCCTCCCCCTTCCCGCCCAACATTCACATTTACCGCTGCTCGACATCAAACGAAACAAAAGAGAATCTTACCTCTTCATTTTTAACAAAGCCAGGAAGGGGACGTGTGAAAGACTCGGTGCTGATGGCACATATCTCTAAGTATGATGAAATTGCGGCGCGGTACTGCTTTCTGACGAATTCCAGCTCGGCCCGGAGATGTAACCAATCCATTCTGGTTGGCCAGCAAGCCAATGCACAGGAGAGCAGCTCGTATAGCACTCCGTGTACCGCATCATTTGGTAACTGAAATTCGGATTAGCAGAATCGCTGATAATGACGCTCACTGGATTACAAACCAAATCGATAAAACAAACTGGCAGCTATTTAGAGTGTGCTCTGAGATTAGAGGCCACTCAATGAGGAAATCCCACTAGAACCGAACTGTGTGTAATGTATTATGTAGTGGTGAAAAATCGTTTGATGACGTATACAGACACTGAACGTCCGAGTCATAAGTGAATGCTAACCATCGGGACGTTAAACTAGACTCAGTTTCCAAAAAGGTCCTGGAAACCTTACCCATTATCATTTGCACCATAAAACCCCAAAATAAATACTAGTTCTGTCGCTCGATTGAAGTGGGATCCACAAGTATATTTTGGCTGAATACGTACAGCGTCGAAGCCATTAAATGTAGAGTGAAGCAAGTTTTAAGGACCCAAGCTTACATCATCTAAACGGTCAATGAAGCTTACACAGCAGCAAACTATCAGCGGTACAGGAGCAAGTTACAGACAGTCCGCTTCAAGAAACCAGGGTCTCGACCAAGGAAAAACGACTTTCATGACGCAAACAGATATACGGACTCGCTGTAAGAGAAAACCTTCTTTGTTTGTGATAGATAAGTCTGCACATTGTCACAATTATGCCAGAAACTGTAGCTGACGAAAGACTAGTCTCATACCAAAAAGCATACCCAAACATTCAGGCTACTGGCGGTGGGGGGGATAACGTAGTGTCATCGTTGCAACGAGTACAAAACTTCGTGTCGGTTACTGTCATGAGTACGCGACAATAAGTAACTCCTAATCGAAGCAGGACCAGACTGAAGTGACGGACTCATCAGTAACCCCGTTAATTTCTGCGGCATAATTGAAACTGCTTCCACTACTATAAAACAACAAGCTCAGGGGAACCTACTTGTTAACCACCGTAGCTTCGAAAAGTTACCAGTCGCTGTACATTCAGATAACATCCAGAAACAACTATTTCCATCTGCATCCATACATGTACCATATCTTCCCCCGTTACAGTAACTCCCGAATACAGGCGTTTCTAGCCAGTCACGGTTAAGTGTGAAACCTCTCTTCCAAAGAGAGGCCCTGTCATGCGGTGTCCCAATTTCCGAAAGAGGTGTTGCTGTAGTTCATCTGCCTATCCAAATAAAAGCACTTATTTGCAAGCACACGTCACTACCGAATACGTACACTACGAAACACTTTTTTCAAAAGCAGATCATCATCGTGCCCCTCCTCCATGAAGAGAGGATATCAGAGAGAAAGGAGCATCATGGCTTCTTCTGTAAGTGGTCCTTTTTCGCCTCTTGAAACAAAAATTTTATAAAACAAGCTGCCAACTCAGACTTAATTACGTGCATCTAAGCTTGATAAATGGGTGGACATCCTCGGGAATTGCGTTGCACGTTCCCCTAGATGGAATTAGCCCGAATTTTCCAATTCGCTGCTTTATCTCTGACTTGTACCGGAGATGTGCTTTCCAGACAAAGACTACTAGTATGCTGAACGTCGATATTGCCCAAATCGTCGACTAGGGTTCATTTACCGCAGCCGCGTAGTCTAGCCGACTCTCCGTAGTTTGCCTTTTCCACCCTCTTGTCTCACAGTGTTCCTCGCGTGAATCTCGAATATATTCACGTTTCACTATGATTGGATCGACAGTTTTCTAAAGAAGTGGAACCCTACCTTCATGTTTTTGGAGTGAAGCTCCCTACTCTAGTGTTTCTATAACCAATCAAGTGTAGAAAAAGGTCATTTGTCTGATTGCCACTCCCGTCTCATCGACAGCATCCAAACCCTATCCACCAGTCGCGATGCAGTATCTCCAATATTCTGTTGTTACTATCAGGGAAGATGCGCTTCTGAAGTAGCCGCTGAGATCCGACTTCTTCTTTAGACTTTCAATCTGCTTGAAGCTATCCCTTTGACGTATTATCCAAAGGATCCCTTTGCCTCCTCATTCTCCCCTGGAACTTCAAGACTTCTGGGCTCTCGACCACTTTATGTAACTTCCAACTTTTCTGGACCTACGATAACAAGCACATCAGCAGACTACCTTAGATGTGTAGCAGTCACTCACTAGATCACGCATCACAAACACTCAAACCACGTGACAATTCCTGTCCCACTTGCAACCTGAGCCGACAACATGTACACTACAACTTCCCATCCATTTTTGTTTACGCGGCTACCACCTACGTCACGTGCCAGGCTTACGAACTCCAACACATCAGGTCAAGTGGTATTCATTTTCGTGCAAGAATCAAACACGAAGGGACACCTCTCTTCACACTGCACACAATAAATAGGCATACAACTCGGCCCGAAAACACACGCGCGTGCACTGGACAGGAAGTCAACCGAGTCTCCACGGGTAACTACGGGACACGTGTAGCAGCCATACTGCAGAGAAGACATGTCCCGTGTCCGGAACTTCACTCAAGAACTCTCAGCAGTTGTCCTCAAACGATAGGTTACTTTTTGGCTTATTCCACTTTTCGCATTGTATCTATATTTATCATGGTTCACCTAAATATTATATTCATCATCATTTTGGTAAAACAGACATTTGTTAGTGCTTGTCACCTTCTGTTAATCAATTTAATTACGTTACAACTAGAGCACTAACAGATGCGTCGGGCTTTTATATTATTTAGTTTTTTATTGTCAAGTCACAATGTCGTGTACAACAGCCCCTAGCGTAATTAGTTGACGCGCTTGCCACCTACCATTAAGGTTGATCAGCGAAATAACTACCGTATATCCAAGTGAAGGACATCCACTAAAAAATCCAAAACAGTACCACTGGATTTTAGTAACACTGGTACCCCTTGGACGGGAGTAGATCACCCGCGGATCGGGGCAAATATCCTTACGTTGTATAAAGCAGTCTCACAGCCTCCGAGAGTCCATTGAAAGTAAGACTCACGTGCGTCATTCAAAAGAGAAAATCAGCTTACTTGCGCGGTAGCCGGTGAGTCACTGGGCCACATGCTGTTAAACAAAAGTGAAGTAGCGGCTGATGAATTCACAGACAACGCAGGTTTGTCCGGCTCTGACGGAGTTTGTGGTGAAGGATCCCACCGGGAACGCTTTCGTCCCCCCTCCACCGGCCTGTGATTTTCTGATTTCGCCTCATTTACCGCCACCCGAGACTCCGCAGCTGACTGATATGTTGCAATCGCATCCACAGGGATAGGTGGTTGTGGCAAACGAAATGACGGGCATATCGCGTGAGTGATGTGTGCGATGCAGACAAGCAGATGATTCAGCAGATTTAAGCTCATGTTAGCGCGGGAGGACAAATCAGCTCCTTTCCACTTGCTATCTGACGTGGGTTTCACCGACCGAGCAGAGGAGGCTAGCATTCGTGCAATCAGAATAAGAATAGGTATTCGAATCTGAGATCGCTCCGTTTTGCCATCTGTTTGGAAGCCAAAATACAATGCACATGGGTGATGTTCCGGTAGAGTTAAATCCGAAGAAGATGGAGTGTCCCACGACTAACGACACTGCCTGTCCCCGTAAAGCCTATCATTAGCAATATAATTTTAGAAACAATGCAAGTTTAAAGTAACCAAGGACGGGGAGCTACCGGCAGACGAAAGACTCTCAAAAACACTTAACGGATCGTCAAGTCAGCCGTACCCTTGAACAGGATTGTAGTGGGGGAGGGATATTGACTAGCCTCTTAAACGGTGGTTCGTCATGGAGTGAAACTGGTCAGGATGTCCGACATTTTGTCGAACGGAATCTTCTATCTGTGGGGAGGACTTTTAAGCATCTATTTTTTATACCGTATACAAAAAAAAACAATTCTTGATGGGAAGTATAGCATGGTGGTGAAAATGCTGAACGAGATGGCATCTTACGTAGCCAACTAAAGTTACAGATCTTGAGATTTCGGAAGATATATCACAGCAATACGGCACAGAATACATTGTTCAAGATTGTTACTAGACAGCCATTTCCCTTCTGAGAGTATCATTAGATACCAGCGTACCTGGCTGTCTACATTTTTTACAAAGCAACTCTCGAATTTTTTTAGTTACAGTATCAATTCCTATGACGTAGAAATAAGACTGGTGCACGCATTTCTATCAAATTCATGTACGAAAATCTACACGAAAGAGTATTTCGAATTAGTCATTAGACCTAACGATGCAGCAAGAAATGCTAAAGTAGGACATTAAACCAATAAGAATCCTCCGATGCACCGGTGTTTGCCAGATTAGTACCCTCAATCAACTAAACCGGCCGCTTCGCAAAAAGTATTTTGTTTACACAGGAAACAGAATATGGCAAAATGTAAAAAAATGCGAAAATCGAATACAAAGCAGAAAACATCTTATACGAACCCACCAAAAACAGTAGGGCCCGCAACATCTTGTGATTGTTGCTGTTGTTCAGTCAGTTCGGGTACCAAGCAACCGAACAAGACCAAGTTCCATAGGTTGTTGATGGAGGTCTTCAGAGAATGAGTCTGTGGACGGTTGGCAGGATTGGACCGACTTGGAGGTGTCGATGTGCTGTCATTGACCCAATCAGTAACACTTGACCGGGTAGAGTCTGAAGAACCGGGCACATCAATAGCACAGGCAGAATCAGTACTGCTGGAACAAGATACATTCATTGAAGACGCTGTCCGATGCAGGCGTAAGAGAGCGCGAATTAACCCAAGCGGACCTGAGTAAGGTCCACGACCCGATAACGGACCCTTAGGTAGTCCGGAACCAGACGATTTGCTGTGTTTTGCTGGAGGTAACAGGAAATAATGCTCCTGGAAGGAAGAGTGGAGACAAGCGGAAGCATGCCAGATGGAAGAGCAAAATCCAGAAGAAATTCAAGATTAATGTAGGAATAGCACACCTAAAGGGTTCAAGACTCGGTGTCACCGTTCCTCAATGATAGGTACACGCGAGTGTTTGCAGCAACCGTGAGACTAAATAAAAGAGTGTTTCAGAACAACTTCTCCTGAGTCCTCTAGAGGTAAATCAACTCTGCTGGGAAACCGGTCGCAATACGCTTCGAACAAACGAAAATTAAGCAGTATTACGGTGTGCAACCCCCAAACAACAATTCATACAAAAGCATAATTCAATTTCTTCAAGGCCAAAGAGATTTAAGAAACACATCAGCAGCACACGTCACGATCAGTTCTTTTTCAATTGAGAAGGTGTTGTGATATCTACCTATCTCCCGAGAAGCCAAACAGTAACTGCATAATACTACTATGATATGCTCATCATCATCATCATCATCGACAGCATGACATCAGTGTTCAACACCGATGCTTCACTGCCGTACAACCATGATTTATTTGAAAGCCTTATTGTGAAGGAAAGAATAAAGGT
>SJOL01005295.1:64358-89930 GCA_004794785.1 Opisthorchis felineus
CCCCCAGTATAGCTCAATGGGTCGCTGAGGTGCGCAAACCGTCACACCACGGTAAGGTCCAGTCTCTTCGTGACGGACTATAATATGCTACTGCGAACCAAATAGAGGCGGAAAGAAAGACAGGGGCTGTGAGAAAGGATAATTCTAGTTCGCGAAGTTGACAGGAATTCGAATAACCCGCGAAAGTTTGGATTTGGGTACAGGGTGTCTACTTTGGTCACTCGATCTTATTCCTCCAATAAACTCGGAGGTGACCGTAGAAGCATAACGGTAACTGAGCGGCCAAATATCAAGAAATTTTTGAAAGGTTATAAACCATGTTAGGTGTGTTAAACTTGGGATGAATATGTGGAATAACCTGTAAGCCTCGTCATGCCATGAGTGTTTAAGTGATCTGACGCAAAAATTTACACCGCACCGCCACGTGAGTTAAACGGGCACGAGAGCAGAATACAGACAAGTAAGCGAAAGTAACGGTGGGCTAGTGAAACAAGTATTAGAGAATGGGAGTTATGAAAAGCACATGATCCATGTTCGCAGATCGCACGTACTCGGTAGCAATTCTGTCAGTTCCTGATGACATTCGGCGTATGTATCCTAGTTGGTTCTAAGTATAAAACAAAATGGTTAACCGCTGAGCAGCCATAAACAGGCCCTCTCCGATGCACAACAATGTTTGGTGGCAATTTGTGGAGAGATAAGTATGTTTTCAGAAAAGCGAGTAACCTAGGATGTGAAGTTAAAAAATCTGTAACCCTCATCTAAGAACGACAAAAAAGCGGTTATTCGACCTTTTATGGAGATAAGTGACTACTAATTTGTGGCTGACAGCAACACTACTGTGGAAGGGCTCTTTTGAGGCACCACTGCAGCAGAATTCGTGTTCATTGCATACACTACAAAATGGATTTGAGCAAACAACACTCGAAAAAGTTGAAAATTAAACTCGGGTGGTTGACTAGCCTCGAAGCGCAACAGAATCCCACTCATCCCTGACCAAGAGCCACATATTTCTGTAAACTAGTGTTTACTTGACAAAAACCGGACACCCGCACTCGTTCAGCAAGGTAACACTCTTTCTAAATAAACTGGATTTTATTTGCTGCCGTGTAAACGCCCATTTTGTCATACCGGCTCTAGCGGGGCCCAATGAACTTGCACATTTCACAACGCTTGAATGAATCAAAAGAGGTCCAGGATAACAGAATCACCATTGATCATATGGTAGTCTTTTCCTAACACGTCTATTAGAGGCCCCGGACCAGCCCCCCAAATCTCTACAAGCTAAAGAGATTCGTCTAAAGGACAGTTTAGTTAGGCAGCCATACTCGATACTGTGCAACTGAAAAGGTAATAGTGGTATGCTGAGATAATGTACACCAAGTACCGACGATGTTTGATGGTTACTCTGAACAAAGTTTATTGGTAAAACGACGTAGGTAAAACGGGAAGATCAGGTAGTTCTTTGGACCACAAAGTGGTAAACAGCGCCGCGGTCTTTGAGAGAGTCACACGGCTGTATTGAAGTCGCGTGTTTTAGAGGGCACCAAAATCAACCGCCGTTGTAGTAGTACCAGTAAACAAAGGAAGTCTCGATCGTCTGCTGAATTCGATGAAGGCAGCAAAGACTAGCACGGTCCTTTTCGCATTAGAAATCAATGGCTTAAGTGGTGCTACTAGGACAACTGAATATGGTATGACACTTGTAGACTCCTTTAATTTCGACTAGATCATTACCACTGGAAGAATACGAAGGCAAATGCCAATCTTGGTGAAATTTGGTGAGGTCTCGATCAGGAACTTACAGACCACGATTGCAGACAATTTCACTTCACTCAGACGTGATCCACAAGGCGTCACCTGATTCAAACGAATATCCACTCTACAACCACTCTGATCACGTCACGTAAAACCAATACACACCCAATGAAAAAGTACATGTGCTGCTCGCCAAACAATCCACATAGACCATCAATCACTATTATGCACAAAGAGATGGGTTGCGCGGTCCTACGGAGTTTTCAACAAATATCCAGCCGTTTGCTTTATTCAACCCGTTCAATAGAGGACTTCTGCAACGCCTTCAGGACACACAAGGTGGAATTTTGAACTACAGTCCATGGAAAAATATTAAAGCTAATCTAGAAAATGTATCGATCACCCCCTTCTGACCCAACTCACTGTACTTTTTTGGGTTCCATCTACCTGCATTTTTTAAATTAAGGTAACAAGACCACCACAAAGAGTAGGACAGTTTATGAATGTCAGAAAATCAGTGAGTACACACTGTTCCTCCTGTGAGGTTGGTAAATGGATAGCGGTCTGGCAAGCAATCTTCTGACGATCCAGATTCGAGGTAGGAACACGTGACTCCTCGCTGCTAAAAAGTTAGGCTACTCTGTTGGTCTCACGCCAACCATTGAAAGCCTGCGGAGAAAACTTGGACCAAAGGCCTTGGCTCAAGATCCAAATCCTTTTGTGTAAGTTTGGGAGCCTTGGCAGTATCTTGGCTCATATGCAAACACAATGCATAAAATTATTTTCACGCCACGTCGGAGGTTGTATTTTCAAGGGTGAGGCACATACACAACCGTGTGGTTGAATTATTTGGGCAAGTTAAAGTGGTCTGTATCTTTGAAGCATGTGCACCAAAGAAGGCAATATCGTCTGTGAGCGAACGTCCCGGGAACATTTCGAACCCCCGAGGTTTCAGAGGGAGGCGGATAAATTTCAAGCTGCGCATCAATAACAAAGTCGAAGAAGAAAGGCGAGAGAGGGCAGCCTTGTCTTATACCACTGGACGTGGTCGGCTCACTTAAAAACTTCCCGTATACTCGTAAACGCCCACAGGAGTTCGCATTAACAGCCCACACAAGGGATATAAATTTGGAACACCCTTGATCACTAGACACCATCAAACTTTCTGACGATCGACGGAGTCAAAAGTAGCTTTCAGGTCCACGAAAACGACCAAAGTGGGAAGTCTGAAAGAGTGGTGCTGTTCAGGAACACGTCTCAAGGTAAAGATATGGTCGATGCATCCTCGGCCAGGGCGAAACTCAGCTAGATTCTCACGAATCTGTCTCTCCAGATAATCGACAAATCTGTGCGAAATAATGCCAGAGAGTGCCTTGGATGTTACAGCTACCAGAATGGTGCCGCGATGATTTTTCTATGACGTTCTTGTGCCCTTTTTTAAGACTGGGATGACGGTCGAGGCGCTCCATTCCACTGGTATTTTGCCTTCATTCCAAATCTTCTGCCGTATGATCGTCAGACTGTTCACCAGGACCCCACCACCTTCTTTGACGAATGTGAGGTGCAGCCTATCCGGACCCGGAGCCTTGTCGCGTTGAAGTGATATCTCACGCTGGATTTCTGTCGTTGACGGCGGGCTGGTGTCAAGTTCCATTCAGGCTCGTTAGTTTCTCCCAGCGGTTGTGTTGAAGAAGACCAGCTGAACCGTTTTTCGAAGTGTTCAGCCCATCGCTCAAGACGATTGTGTGAGTGGATTGCCGTTCTGTTCAGTTCTTGATTCAGCTTATGCTGTCAGTCAGCGTAAGCATTGACGGAATTTCCCCAGCAAACCCAATAAATAAACTCCCCGCCTATTCGCAGAAAGATTTTGCGAGCCACACGTCATACACGGACGCTTACCAAGCAAGCAAGCAATACTCTACAAGAAGCCTCCTCGAAATACGCTGACAGCTACTGAAACAAGATATACGCGGCCACTCCAATAGTGGCATTTCGGAGCGCATACACAGAAACCACTGGATCTCAGAATGGATACTGCCACTCTTTGACACGGGAGGATGCATTTAATAGGGCTAAGAGAATGATTCAGCTAGGCAGTTAAGCTCCAGCTTAAAAGAAGCTGCGCATGACCAGAGAGGCGTGCTGGGATCCGGGGACTCAGGAACCGCAGTAGGCCAGTGCAGTTGGGAATGCACAGCAGTTCCAGCTAATTTGTGAAACTGAACCCGGGAGACCGCCTGTTAGTGATTGAATCAAAGATATTGTGAGCAACCTAATATATAGTAAAAGCCGCCGTTTAAACTGCCGTGCAGAACATTCCCAACAACAGTTTAGTGGGCCTTTTGCGCCTGTAACTGTCATTAACTTGGACCGTGGTTGGTCAGGTCCTCAGGTCCCTCAGGTTGCTAAGGAGTGAAATGCCTTTCTGCATTGCAAGGTCACCAGGCTGCTGGGCTAAATGAGTTTCCAACAACACTATTTGGAGATGATGGCAACTGGCTGTATTTTGTTTTGATCAAATTGTTTTAATAAATTTGGAAAAAGACACGACTTACGTGGAACTAGGGCTAATGGCTCATTGTGTCTTTATCCAAAAGGGTGTCCGAAGCCATTAGCCTAACCATAAGGTATGAGCTTCACTTCTGTAGTAACACAGAAGCTGACAGTGCGACGCCTACCTCCGACAGCATCAATGGGAACTACGTGGGGACTGCGTTGATCACATGTTTATGTTAGATCAAATGCTTGAGCTACGCCATGCATGCCACCGACCAACAAACCCGACTCTCCTTGACTTCAAACACGTTTCAAATATATGGGTGTGATAACTACTCTTACATACACTTAGACAAAGAGCATTGCTTTTAAAATTTGTACGAGTTTATAAGGAAATGTTGAAAAGTTTACCCGAAACTAGTGGCGTTCGTCAGGACCAGCCCGTATCTTCCGTTTTGTTTAATGTTATCCTTGATGCAAACTTGGAATAAATATTTTTGAGGTTGGCACTTCCAGCCTTAGCGCATTGACAGTGTCACCCCGACTGGCGATGAAATGTTTGCAACCAAACTATTCAGCTATGAACAAACCAACGGCTAAATGTGTCCCTGAAAATCCTCAGTTTTGACAACCATGTGCTATCTTTTTCAAAAAATAATGGACGGAGTTAAAATACTGCCAAATCGAAATCAAAATCTGGTTGGTATGGTGATATTATGGTGGCGTCGTTTCCATTAACAAGATGAGCCTTGGTGGTTGGGACGTTGGACTGATTCAACTTAAAAGCATGCTACTCGACTCTTCAAGTTGAGCCGACAATTCGTTGTAGCCAACCTTTTTCATGTCCTCCATACTCAGTGCGGAAAGGAAGTAATTAGGGTTTTGGCTGGTTCAGTGAGAGTCAATTTGACCTACCGCTTTGCTCACATATGTTGCTGACATAAAAGTTCTCTTATTAATGTATGGGAAAGGGTAGCCCCTTTTTCATCCTAGAGATCTTGCTACGGACACCTGCTTACGAATAACTGGGTTTCCATTAAACCCTTGAAGCAACCAGGTTTACCTGAGGGCACTTAATGCGCTCCCGTGAGCAGAAATCGCCGGTGGGTAGACACTTCCTTTGAATGTAACAAAATAGCCTGCCACAAAGAGCGTATGAAGTGATATGGTATGGACCACCGCAAAACACAGGAAAAGAGAAGTAACAATTAAATCAAGTCACTGATATGACCAAGCTTCCGAAGGCATGGACCGCTGCGGGCCGGGAAAACATCAGCGCGAATATCGCTCCCACGACCCACAAGTAAGTTTCATGACACTGCCAGGATGACAAAGGACTATAAAATTCAACATTGACCATTACTTACGTGATTCATTAACAGAAAACAGGCAGCAGCGATAACTAAAGGAGGAGAAACGGCGAACAGAATAGTGGCAGACATCTTATTATCCAATTCTGAAGCATTTTGGTGTAAACCGGCTGCATGGTATAAACAGACTTTGGCTCTGCGAGATAGATCACTCCAATGATAACGCCTTATTGACTGATTTTGACTGGATGTGTTCCCCTCCTGTACGTCTCGGTTGGGAACGGAGGTCGTATGAGCTGGAGCTAAAAATACTTCCTGTGTGAAGAAAACGAGAACGAAATAAAGTGTTTTGTTTATAGTACAAGTTACTGTCAATAGAGAAGTTTAGATGTTGTACGACTAATTGATCTGTTAGGCGAGGAGTGAAAGGCGGTCAAACACGTGTATGAACGGCACAATCAATGCCGTCTTCTAAACGATCTAATTTAATCCGCTGTTAACCTATTGACCAATTTTACAGTATCCAGATTAGCTTCGGATATTTCCAGAGATCGAAAAGGTGGTCAGTCGGGCGTCACCGGTGCAAGTCTAAAACCCAAAACTCGGTTGAATCGCTTTACAACAGAGGCAAAGTGTACAAAACCCAAAAGGACAAAAACGTGAGATCTTACACACAGCCGCGGCAACATAGGCCGAAACATCAAGAGACTACAGAAAACGTGCAAAATGGCAACCAGCAGATCAATGGGGAATTGAACTCCACTTGTGAGTACTCTTGAGTGTGCGCCGATCCGCAGCACACCGGTAAAATTACTCCACCTGCAGAGTAACTTGGAACCAAAAATATTCGAGCGAAGTGGTAGGTAGAAAGACAGCCATGTCTAATGGCAGTTAGACCAAAGCTACGTATCTTCACTGCTTTAATAATAGCAACTACTGGGGGGTTACCAAACAACCAAAATCCGTTTCTCCGAAAACCGATCGATCGATTTCGGACAAACACAAGAGGGCTAGGTCACGAATTATATAGATGAATTAAATGCGGGTTGGGCTCCATTAGCAACATAATTAAATAGTGCTCACCAGTAGTTCACTGAGAAAGAGCTCGTGTTGAACTGCAGCACGTAGCCACTGGAATGCGTCGGTGATGCGGCCCAAATGACACGGAGTGCAATAGACAGCTGTGAGACTGGCAAGTCCATTCATAGCAGCGAGCAGCAGGGAACGAGCATGCGCCAACTCGGTCGTCGTTTGCAACTGCAGAGCAACTGAAGCCATGGCAAGTTGAACCATAGCGACCAATAAGGTGGCTACATGTGGTTCATGTGTCAATAGGATGTCAATGACATTCTCGTCCTGCATGACAGATAGTAAAATGAACAGCTCAACTGCCGTACCATACTCAGTGAAAAAGACCGAAACTGTAAACACCTTTCAAATGAAATCTTAGTGATGAATCTCGAATTTTCCCAGTGTAACCAACACTTGGTGTGGTTCAATATTCAACACACTAAAGCTTTCGAGTATCTATGTTTATCCAGACCGTGCCAATGGACACTTACGGACCACTGAGCACAAGCTATTTTTGCTGAACTGCATACAAGGCGAATGAACACATCTTTACCTGACGAAAGCATCATAAAATGACATTGTTCCCTCCACCTCGCAGAGCTGATGCCTACTAATCACTGAGAGGGTAAGTTGCAAAAATCAATCGACTGGTAGTTCGAGCGAACTACCTGGACAGAAGGCATTGCCGGAAGTTGCTGTCTTTCACTCGAATAAGAAGGGAGGGCTAGTGGCGTTGCCTAACCAAAAATTAAGTACTTTCACTGACACTGAGCTGTTCATAAACGTAAAAAACATGTAGGTTAACGACATGTTGACAACACAACCATAAGCGGTAATCAGCGTAACGGTGAGTCGAACCTTTTAAATAAGTTTTACAGAGTTTGACGAGGTGTAGCAGTGGGTGACGATGACTGTGACAGCCCATTTCACACGTCAACAGAAATTAAATAGATTTGCAAAACTGTATGCACATCTTATGCTCTCATCCAAGTAACCCGATATACCTACCAAATCTGGGTAACAAAACTTCTTCAAACGCTAGTAGTTCGTCAGTGACTTCTTCCAACAAACTTCAGGTCTTATTTCGTCGGGTTTGCAGAGGGTTATAAGGGGTCCAGACGATCCCAGATGGGGTCCAGCTTACGAACTTGTGGTCACTCGTACTCCGAGAGTGGATGCCAGTTAACCGGATAAGGCTAATGCTCAAGGCTCTGTCTCCGACGTCTGTTAAGCTTCGTTAGCAGAAGTACATCTGCTTGTTACCCGAGGCCCAGTGTATAAAGTGATGATGAAACAAAAAATAATCGCTCAGCCCTAACAGCCTTTCGGTGCATAGCTGCCATGCCACCGGAAAGAAGCACGAGGAATGAGACACTGACAGGTCTGCCAAGCCCAAACAGGAGCAGTAGCGATATAGAAGTTGGATTCGAAGCATGGACCATCCGGTTAGTAAGTTCGCGCCCTAACCACCGAGCCATCCCGAGCACAAGCTGAACTCCTGAATTAGGAAGTGTCGCTTTTTCGAAGTCCCCACCGAGATAAAACCAATTCACCATCATTATTACCATCGACAGCATGACATCAGTGTTGAACAAAGATGCTTCACTGCCGTACAACATTGATTTGAAATGAATTCTCCATTGAAGACGGTCCACTGACATGCGGACTGCACCACCAAACTGGCATAACCTATAGAGTGTGACTAGCTACTCTACTGCGGAAGAATTCATTCTTCAGAAAACCATTTGCATTTCTGAGTGATCGAAATCAGAGAGGGAGAGAGAGAGAGAGAGAGCAGTAGCGTCCGTGTACTCGATATTCGTGGATGAAGGTCTGGGAGCATTTTCAATGCAGAGGTTTCAGGAAGAGACACAGAAGTTTCAAACAACATGCCAATAAAAAGTTGAAGAGTGATGATAGACGACGATCCTGTATTAACCACTGGACGTGACGAAAGATCACCATAGACCCATATGCACTCACAGGAGTGGGCGTATAACAACCTTGTAAGAGAAACGATATCGTCGATTATGACAGTCATTGTTTCTCATGCTCTACAGAATCAACAGTAGCCTCCAGATCAATAAAAACGACAATAGGAGGCCGTCTGAAGGAGTGGTACTGTTGAAGCAACTGCCTTAAAGTGAAAGTATGTTTAAGACATCCTGGGCTACAGCGAAGCCCTGTTTTGTTCTCAAGAATTCGCTTTCTTCGGTGGTCTGCACCACGACGCACTGATGCCACTTTGATTGCTGAGGAAACTTTAGAACAAAACTGCAAGGTTCAGAGAAAAAGCCATTAACAATCGACACACATTGTTTGAAATAGGCTGGAGATAATTTAATAACCTTAGGTAGTCACGCCAACAATATCACCCGTCTAGAGTGACCAATGGCGAGACCATTAGAATACGATCGGTCCATCAAGGCTGGTGTTTGCCCAAAACAAAAATTTTTGATGTTGCGGTCGTCCAGTTTATGAATCCCTCCCCCCACCTCGAATTAACGGCAGTTGCTTTTTACTCTCAGAAATATATCCAGTGAAGGAGATGGGGTACTATATTGCAAAACCACCTCCAGACAAAGACCATCCATTGCACCGTCGCAATAGTATAGTAATCGTTCAGCTGTAGGTGCCTAGCTGCCATGTCACGTGAAGGAAGCACGAGGGATGAGATACTGCCAGATTGGCCAAGCTTAGACAGGAGCAATCGAGATGCCGGGATTGGGTCCAAACCACGGACCTTCCGGTCAGTAAGTTCGCGCTTCAACCACTGAGCTTTCCCGGGAGAAACAGTACGGCTGATAGCTATGAAGGTAATGGGAACACCAATGGCCCCCCTGTTTCACCAAGAATGATGATCGTATGATGATCCTAATTTGAACTTGACGGGACCGACAAAAAGAGATCAGTACATCAAACTGATCTTTGTCGTGAGGCTTTCCCGTATATTCGCAGAAATCTGTAGAACAGACAATTCCTAATTAAAAGCGCTTTGCTTTTTTGTCGGGGAGTTTCACTGCATCTCTGCGGTTGGATCCGGATAGCAGGCGACGTAAAAATATAGTTATTCAACGATGGTAAACGCGCAGACCAGGAAGGGTACACCTTATGATGTAACCCCAGCCAAGTGTGCATTGGCAATTTTCTGAGAGAAATAGGTCGCGAACAGGCAGTGGGGTGCACGCTTTTCGGGAACAATAGTACAAAGTAAACAAAGTCACTTACTGCACCTTTGAGATGGTGCTCAGTATTGGTCGATTATGTTGAAATCTTTCACTGATTTATCCTACCAATCAGGTAACCGCTGGAGAAATAGAACTTACCAATATTCCGGTGAAAGAAGGGCCAGAAAACAGTTCCAAACCAACCAGCTGCCGAAGTACTGGCAGCCAAGAAGCGTTGAGTTCCAAAATAGCCCAAGCGGGCATTGATTTTAGGAGTCGCCGTACATTTGTGTTAACATCGCTTGGCGAGTAACTAGCTAGAAGCATACTGACTTCAAAGGAGCTATGCGTGGTGGGTGTGGAATCGCAAAATAGGTCTCGTTCCCGGTCAGAAGATATCCGGTTAGTAGCAGAGGGTGGATTGGTAAAGACTGAAGTGTTCGGATTACGCATATCAATGTCTAGCGTGGATTTGAAATGACTATCAGGAGGATCATTGCTTGTCCACTTGACGTCTCGCCTCTCGCCGGGTTCAGATGATCCCGAAGAGCGATATTCCAACGCTCGGGCCAGACCATGCAGCCCCCACAGATTCGTATCGACACCAAATCGTCGGACTGAATCTTTTTTGGAGTCGTCGAAGATGGAGGAGGGACTTCCCACCAGAGACTGTACGAATGCTTGGCAGTCAGTTGGTAAAAGGGTGAACTTGGTGGGAAAAAGATGGAAGCCATGAAAGTCTATTTATGTAGCAAATCCAGGGAAATGACAATTTTATAGGTCTCTCCGGAGTAAAGTTTCCTCCACTGAAGAGACCACTTGAAGACATCAAACAAACGTTAACTAATATGAACGGTACTTTTCCAGAGGGATCACTGCATTTCTGATCGCCCTCAGAACGGCGAGAGTATACTTATTCTCTAAGATTAAGTCACCATAAACGACAAGTGATACTGCTAATCTTGAATGGGAAACACGGACGACCACCCCACGAGAACCACAAACTGAGTTGAGCGCCAGTGAATGACAATTCAACCAATGAAGTCCTTCAACGTGGAATCTACCTGGTGAAATTTCATCAAAATACATTGGTCATAACAGTTGTGTTCTGGAAGTGTAGGATTTTGACTGTATACGATGAACTAGTTTGAAGAACACTAAATAACCAGGTATATTCCACCCAATATATGTAGAGTTCACCCAGAAGCGATAAAGTGGAACACGGTAGGATTATCTCCCACAGGACCGGCACGGATAACCTAGTACAACATCAGACTTCTGTGAACGCCTCGTACATCATTATGCCCAGTTGATTACTTGGTGTTGCTGGTCCAGTGGGAGGCTAGGAAAATGGATCGCCGCTAAAAAAGTATAACTAGGAGAAAACTGGAGCGGTAACTACACCAAGATCAACAAGACAGTGCAAAAATAAGGTCGACACATTCATATCAAGTAAAACCGAAAAGGCAGTTGCAGACAGGTATTCAAACTTTGTACCATGTTCAACGATTCACAGTGTGCACGTAGTGTATCAAATCGTTAAGGGGTTGAATGATCTTGCCTCAGTAGCCAACCCAGGTACGTTTGAATACAAGAGTTGCTTGTTTTCACTAGCCAGCAAGCCTGAGTGGCCGGTAAAAGGATACCAGGCCACGGTCTTGGAACGATCAGATATGATAGGTGATCGCACTATGAGACCGCTTGTAAGGTCAGTGAATATACATCGACCATCCAGTATCGGCTTCACCTCTTTTGAGGGTCGTTAGGTAAACGTAGTTCCCACGCTTCCGTCAATCTTATTCCATACTTGGACACCGAAATGGATGTCGTTGGAGTTAAACATTCATTTGCAAATTACGCTGCTGTTGACAAGGAATCCGACTGGATCTCTCGATTATGATATTCACCAGCTGAATATGGTGCGCAAAAGTAGCCTCAGTTTCAGTTGGAGCGATATTCAATACATCGAAGTGGCACCCGTGACATGACACTAAGTAGCGGTTGATTAAAACAGGTCGGCAGCCTACTGCCTATTTTGTTCTTTTTGGGGCTATCAGACAGGCGTGGTCCCGAGAAAAACCATAAATTGGATATTTAGTCGACTCTCATTGCTTAAAACGCCATAGTTTGCAAATGAGTATTAAACTCCAAGTTTACTATACAGCAAAAACCGTATCAGAAGCAGCGACAGCATTAGCAGTAGCCGAAGATGAGGTAACAGCAACAACAACCGGCAATATTCGCGATAACGGGCCTGGTCGGAACACTTATGCCGAGAGTAGCCGTTCACCATACTTCTAGTTACAACCTCGATAAGTGTGGCATTGATACATGAGCACATCAGCTATCAAACGGATATTTTCATTCTCTCGATTCGTTCAACTTTCTCACAGAAACAAAACTTTGGTAACCTACGGGTTTTTCTTTGATCTGTAATCAGAGTACCACCAACTGCCTTTGCTTGAAACACGGTTAAAGGAAAAGATTTTTGGATAACTATGAATAATAACACTTGTGGAAATATGCCTATTCCGCATTGTTTGTCCACATCAAGGTTCGCCGCCATTCAGATCGACAGAACGCCCTATCTCATGGTTCCCGAGGTGCCAGAGTAAATACATTTCGGTGACCGGATTTTGTAGTAGTCGATGCACGCTACCTCAATGAACAAGTTTTTAAATAAGGCGCATTTGGTTATTCAGTGAGGAGGCTTAAAAATCATCGTAAAATTGTATTTCCTAGAAACGTTAGCTGGAACAACAATCCGTCTCCACAAACTTTTCATTACCGCTATGTGGGTGAGGCATCCATCACATGGAGAGCGAAAACAAAAAACAAGGCTTACACAGACTCAGTGCACTGCGAACGAATGTCTCTGTAGTGTGTATGGAGATAAAGCAGAATTCTGGTTACCCTGCCAAACCGAATAGGCGACGTAGGTTACTTCCATCGTATAGTGAGAAAAACGATGAGTTTCCCAGCAGGAAATATGAAAAATGAAAGGACAGTGATGGTACGACGAAAATCGGCCTAGCAGGCAAAACCATACATAATGACGCAATAACGCAGCACTCACTAGACAATGTGAAACCAGCGCGTTTAGGAAACCAGTGAAATTGAATTGCATTGTGGATAGAGCGGATTCACGTGCCTGCGTTGTCAAGCCGCCACCTAGCCAGTTAATTCCTTGCTGGACCAAGTAGGTGATGAACTGATAAACAAATTCGCATTGACGCCTAGCCCAGCAGGTAGATCTGTTTATAGCAACCCGCAGGAAGCAGGCCAGACAATCTAACAAAAAGTCACGTCCCAATTGAGGGTCGATTTGAGGGAGCGAGTGTTCGTCATTGTAATCGTTCGATAGCGAAGACGTTGCAGGTGCCGTAAATAGGAGAACTGTAAGTTGCGCAGGAGCGGTGAAGAAGCCGGACACTAAACGCTCAACAGTGTTGCATACAACAACCTGAAAAAGGACGCATTCTGAGGTTATGAAACGCGAAAAGACGGAACAGTCCGTCGGAAACAACAAACAGACATTGTGCTGAGCTGATACGTTTAAATAAGATTCGAGTGTGAATATAACTGCAGTCACCTCATGTTAGAAGCTATAGGATAGACTCCCATGTCGTTTTAGCTTGTTTTGAGCTCCAGATAACTCGATAGTTAAGTCGCGAATTTACTGACTGGAAGGTCCGTGGCCCATACCCGACCTCTGCTATCGAACGCTCTTGTCAAAGCTTGGGAAACTTGATGGTATTTCAGTCCCTGTGCTTCCTTCGGATGGCATAGCAGCTATGCGCCGAAGGGGTGCTACAGCCGAACGACGAACGTTGTTTTAGAGAGGCAAAACACACGCAGAATGGTCTGAAGAGCGAGGGAGGTTTCAGTTCGACAATGAATCGAGTAAACGTGCAATGTATCTTGGGGTGCAATAGCAACAGGTCGTTTACGGTGTACAAGACCAAGGAAGAATATCCAAACGTAATAAAAAATAGTGAAATCGACGAGAAGTGGGATAAGGGTTACGAGCAACCGATCGGTTACAAGATTTACGCTGGCTTGGTGGTTTTGCCGATTTGGTAGCCATGGCAATTACTGTCATTCCAACAAACTAATATTTGTACCGTTTCCCGCTCATCCGTTGTTCAACTTAGAGACCTTTCAAAACGCAATAGTGGGTGGAGTAATCAGTCACCCGATTTCGTTCAGTTCAGTTTCAGTTCTTCGTCTAAACACCAGTTTGCATAGCTACGCTGGTACAAGACGCTGAATTTTAGCTCACCAAGGAGAGGGAGAATTATGGAGGATAGCCACGCAATTGGGACAGTGATCTAATTAGTCCATTGGCGTCGAATCTGCCTTACATGGCTCGACTTGATTTCTCCGAAACAATGGAACTGTGGGTTGCTAGGTAATCACAATGATATACTTATTGTGTGGGCTCCACTACTTGCATGATTCGATTGCTCATGCCAGTAACCATTGGTGTTCCGTCTAAATGTTCGGATTCAGAGAGGCAGCAGTTGCAAACGCGGCGGATTTAACCAGTGAGGGTCTTCATACCTTGTTGCCAAATCGTCTCCACACTGCAAATTGTTCAGTATAATAAACATTTTCATGCTTTCATGTTGCAGCTAAATATGAGTGCAGAACATTTACATTCGGTTCGATAAGCCTGATCGGATTGACAAGACTGCATACATTCAACCAACGCCAGTAAAGATTATTAGATAGTATTGAAAACGTGCCGGTTTTTCTGCAAAATGGAGAACCTAACCGAGTTTTCCACACCTATCCGGAAAATAGTACACTAGTTGGGCTAACGAAAGGTGTGAGCCTTAGCGAGTGAAGGCATGTAGTGTTCCATCAGGTTATTATGTTTGAACTCCATAAACCTGAAGCTGATTTGCAACGACACTCCTCTAAGATTCGTCAAGACTGAAATAGCCATGCACCTTTTTATGGTGAGATAGCTTGCCATAATGCCACCTCTAAAACAGGGCTGTAATGTAAAGAAACTCAGGGCTAAACCGCAAGGCTGGCAGTACCACCCATCGTGGTCCGGCGGATGCCAACTAACCTTAGTGAATAGTTGTTGGCACGATTCAAACTTCCTTGCTTCGTCAGTAACCAGCGCCCTCTCCAACTTTGGTAGCTTTGTCGGGCGAAGAGTACTGGGCATTGAGCGGCTTGACCAGGAGACTGTATATAAAGAACATAATTGTGCCAGTCGCTCCCTTAGGCTTTGGTCGATCGGCACGATCAGCTCTTTTGATCCTCTGTCTTCTGAATGCACATCCTCCATCAAAACTTGCACAAGGTGGTCTTCAGCAGAAATATCTTCCGGTTTAAGTAGCTTCAGATAGCTAGATTCCACCAATCCAGAACAATTAAGGGATTCTCGCCAAAATGGTTCACCTGCTTCCTTTTGCTCTAAGACACTGCGTTCCAATCGGACACAAAATGATTGAACAAAGTGGGATGGGTACGCACCAGCAGGCACTGTAACGGGGAGAGGATGGTCAACTTTTGTAGACTGGCAAGCTTTGAGGTACACCTCCAGTAAACTCGGCGTCACACCCACTTCCTCCGTATATGTAAGCTGCGCGGAAAAAAATGAATGAGATTTTAGAAGCTGAACAAATATTTTCGTCATACGAACCAACAACCACGACTGATCCCGTCAGGACCTCAGCGGCCAAATGTAAAACAATCGACAAATCAGTTCGACAAAAGTAAAGTGAGCTTGCAGATGTGAGAGTGGTCGAATTCAGTGGTCGACAATGTTGTCCTTATGATCGTCAAAATTACTTGACTGTTGTTTCCTTGTTCACTTACTAGTATCACTAAAGGAACAACGATGGTCGAACCATTGGTCACCAAAAACATATCACCAGTATTTAGTTGTTCGCTCAATAAACCATAGAATAAGTCACGGTTCAGAGCAAAACCCAGTGTTGCTACCCTGAACCAAGCGCCGTTCACGCCTATGTTGCAAAACAATGGATTTGAAAATTTAGCCACTGAAAAAAGTTCACCGAAGTTAAAGTTCGATACGTCTGTCATGAAAGTTAAACAGACGGGATAAAATTTCACCAGCGATTGCAAGAGCAAATTATTTCAGCAGAGTGCGAAAGCGGCTGTTGCCATGCGAGGCCAAAAGTAACACTTTTGCTGATGCTTATTGCTTTAGCATCTTCAAAAATAACCCACAGTCTGGCGATGTAATTGCACTCAACAAAGATGAGATAAAACTACGTAAACTTTTACGTGAATCGGAAAATAATCGGTATTTTGACAGAGTCATCCACTCCAGAGTCGTACAAACCGCTCCTGATGCAATCACTTCACATGAATCTGAAGGTTACTCATGGTATTCAAAGGTGATAGGTTGGGCGCAAAATTGACCGTAAGTACTGAATTCACTTATGACTCAGAGATACAGATCATGTAATCAGAAGGCCGGAAAAACCACCAAGGGTTTCATCAGCCCAGACCCCAATGGACAGCTTAGTCAAGATTCCTAACACCACTTATGTGAGAAATTCCTTCAAAATGAAGGAAATTCGCTGCTGTGTTTCGCATATTCATCAGAGTCATCAATCGAAAAGGCCATAACCAGTTGGAAAGCGCTTGCAATCGGTCAAGAAGTCAACGTTTCGGAGAAGTCCACTATTCTATTTGCCTAAACATAAACGTCAAAAGTGGCATAAAACATACAAGAAAAGTAGAAGCAGACATTTAATTCTTTGGAATTTAAATGCGCAACTTTCCGAAGCAAACAAAGCCAGAGTCTTTTCCTAGCACGGAAGAAATGTTTTTATCACCTGCGTGTTGTTGTGTGAAGGATAGAGGCCAAGAGGAGGCTACTCCACGAGGGTCCTGTGGTGCCAAATAATAATAAGCTATACATGGTTGTTTGACACTTTTAAGACGTGGACACCTTTGTTCCAGCTGCCCGGATACGCACATTTAGATCGGAAGTAAGCCACCAGCAGGTTTTTTAGTCTTTGGCACCAATCACTTGATCCACTTTGATGATCCAGGGCACCAAGAAAATGATAACCACCTAAAGACTTCCAATAGAACCCAGCCACCAGCATCGGGTAATAGCAGCGAAATAATAATTCAGTACCACAAGGTAATCCACGGATCGGTCAGATGAATCGTGAACATAAAGGAAAATACTACTGGCAACGAGTATGCTGATAAATCTGTGCGTGTGAGAAGAAAGTCCAATGGGTATTTGGAAGATGAGGAAAGGCCCTTATACAGTTCTTGTTATGGCAGCAAAGAGCTGCAGAAAGGAATGTGCGGTGCTCCAAATGCATTGCGAAGTCTAAGAAATAAGATTACCACAGCTATTTTTAAATGACTTGGAACCCAACAAACCACACAGGCTAATGTTATATTACTCAGTTTGTTCAAAAGAGAAACGAATTGTGGGAGGTAGCACATTTACGAGAACCATACTTGATCTTGATTACACACAACAAAGAGTAGATCATCAACAACAACAAAGTAGATCATCAATAAACTCTGACGAAACTGCCGAATCAAATACATGTTAACCAGGAACCGAAAGCCACACACGTGGAAATAGGAGATAGCACTTGTAGACAATGAGCACTTGAAGTCCCTGATGGAATAAAATGAGGGCCCTCCCATTTGAGATATATTGGACAACCGTTGGGCAATGCACGAGTTGAAACGGAGGAACGATGTCGGAAACCTAAAAGATCGTGTCTATTGGCTCTTTATATGAACAATTACTGAATATGGAACACTAACTGTCCTATGGCATCCACTCTTTGGCGCACCTCTAGGAAGGTATCTCTCTGAGTGAAAAGAGACAATCAAGTTTGAACACCAAATTTCAGACTGCATCCAGTGCTTAAGATAATAAAAACCCAGCTTGAGGTCAGGCGTTACAAGAACTGAATCAGACGCTTCAAAAACCGTTAATGGTCAGTCTCACCCATGAAGGGTACTGAAACGGATAACACACCTCTACGTCAGTAAAATATAGATGGAAGTTGTCTTGTTCTTGTTCAAGCAAGAATTATTATGTCGCCATAATTTGGGCGTTTGGTAGACGAATGCATTCAGTGGCCATACAAACTGACAAAATGAGTTGCGACTAAGGTTCATACCACTTGTGCAGAAAACGAAAACGACGCAGGACAAAATGGGGGCCCATTGGGGAAGACAACCAAAGAGGTATACCTGTGCCTCGAGCATGGTTGATAGTGCCGCACCGAATTTCTCTTCAGCCTCCTCAAAATGCTGCTTCTGGAATGCGTAACGGCCCAAAACAAAGTTCAACGAGCAGGAAATAAACTCGGTCGATAATACCTCTGCATCCCGAATTGAAATGTTTGAGTTCACTTGATCACTTTCGTGTTTGGTTGCATCGTCCACGTCCATGTAGGCTGGGGCCCCAAGTGCCGGAGGTAACCCCGGACCAACCAGAGGAAAAGCCGATGGATGGGGTCGAGCGAATTTCAACAAATCCAGTTGACTGAGAACCTGAGTTAGCTGTGATACGGATTCCTCTGATCGTCCTAGTATAACTCCAACTTCAACACGGTTGTCAGTGAAGAAAGCAAGGTCGGGTATTTCAGTCAAACCAGCCACAATTGGTGTGAGATTTCTGAATGGCTGGGGAAGCATGCTTGATACCAGCGACACCTAGATGGCAAATTGTGATTACTATGTATGAGGACGAACCTGAAGACACCAGATATGATAAGAAACCAAGGCATAAATTGTAGTCGGGTGGAGTTTGTTCCATGTGAAGCGAGCGTAGGGATTCACAACAAAGATATTCTCTTTATCTTCTGCGTGGTCGAACAAGGGTTGAAGTACGGGGGAGTTCTTTGCTGTTGTAGTGACCAGGATTCGGTACAACCGAGCAAGAAGACGAACTGGGATTTCATAGGTTACACTGAACAAATTCAGATTAAACTTTAATCCGGCGGCGATCTGCATAGACAGTGCATTCAGTATTTTTGATTTTCTATAGGGTGTATTGGGCTCGCCATCGGTGCCGAACAGCAGAGTACTGCTATGCGGCCTATCTGGTCCGCCATCATTTTCACACAGCCCATCACTTCGAGCACTGCCAGAAATGCGCCGGTCTGCAACTTCAGCTTGTGACAGCAACTGCTTCAGAAGAGAGAGCTGTTGAGCAACCGATAACGACTTCACATCCACCAGCAGTTGTGTTGGTCGCACCAAATAGTATAGCCAGTTCTTATCGGAATCGGACACATGAGACTCCATGCACTAAAAACGACAAAAGTACGGTTAGAAGGTGCATGATTAACGAAAAACAGAATGTATTTTCAGCGTGTAGGATTATAGATGTGCTACCGTCACCGATGAAGCGACCAGGGATGAAATCAGGAAAAGCGCCACAAATGGGTTGAGAGATGATGACGGTACTCTTTCTGCTACAAAAAAATTTTCTATCGAAAGGTGGCCAAATGGTAAGAGATCTCCGTTAATAAACTCAATGTGCGTTTCAGGATGGATTCTGCCATTTGACAGTTGCGAAAGTGTCCTCCAAGAAGAAACCTGCATGTTAAATACAGGTTATGGTAGAATTTAAAGTGTGAATACACTGGACGGTCACATGAACATTCTTGGCTGAAGGGAGACTAAGTAAAGTTTTGGCGAATTGCAAGAGCTAAGTTTGTGACCAAACTGAACGTCATCATCATAGCAGTAGTTACAACGAACGCCCCACCAACAAGCCAAGAACCTTTGTCCGTTGCGAAAAGACTGGACCTTATCGCGGTGCGGCGGCTGCTGTACATCAGTAACGCACTGAGCTGTGCTGGAAAATAGCCACACATGCGCAAAGTCTCGCCTGTTAGGCTGGTCGGTAGACAGAGGTCTGATGAATAGTCTCTTGGTCTTTCAGGCATGGGGTTGGAACAGTCGAGGTAATTTGTCCCTTAAAATTTGGACCACTCCAGTAGTCTCATTTACCTTAATTTACACCAACCATCTGCATGAGGAGGATCTGGCACATGGATGTTTCTAACTGCAGTTGACAATGCACGATGGTCAGTAGTAAGGCCCCAGCAGATATCGATCCAGTGTGGGTTCCAGTGGCGGGCTGTAGACACCCGGATGTTCAACATCAGACTTGGCAGCAGTGATCCAAGACCGATTCGAAGACAATGCAATTCTGGGCGCGAATTTGGAACAGAAACAGCCTTCACAAAGCTTATATGCGGACGGCGAAGACCGTGTCCCAGGCAATAGAATCGAACGTCGTTGGATTAATTGCCCGAGTCGAGTTTTGAAAACAGAACTTTTTGTTCGATATGTAGCTTTATGGGCACACCCTATGAATATTTTCTAACGCCAATCAGTGGAGAGCTCCACCTTGCTTGTCTTGGATACGCATCGCCTAGGTTTCGCAAGCACAAAGTAAAGTGGGTCGGACAGCAGACTGGTAGGTTCGAACCTTAGTCCTCAGATTAGTTTATTTTCTTGGCCATAGTATACGCTTCAGTTGTAGGAACGCTCTGCCCGACCTAAAGCTGCCACCTTGACGTGGTGGTCGGGCTTGAGTGCTGCAAAGATCCCGCGGGCTACAACGGCTGGGATTTCGTCCCACAAGGTGCAACCATGCTAGGAAGGCCAAACGGGAGCAGTTAGAACAAGAGCAGCGAGACCCCGTACTACGAGGTGGTCTGGGGGTAAAGTCGTACTGTCCTCTGCGATAGGGATGTGAAGGCAGTGAGATGTTTCCTCCAGGCGAACAGCATATCCATATTTGTGGAACGAGCGATGCTGCCTTCACCTGAAGAAGGACGGGTTAGGAAAGGTCGGCTCTAAAAACCTCACACTCCGATCGCCAAACGGTTGACCGTGACCGCCGGCGCATTATTCAGTACGGTCGAAATACTCTTGAAACCAGAGAGTCTGGTGCTGCTCCAAAGGCACCTGCTGTGTACGGCCGCATTAAGAGTGAGACAATAATGCCTTATTCCCTGCGCCCTCTGGTTAGGTCAACCCCCTGCAGCCGAGCAGGTCAGATTATTGAATCATCAGTTCACGGCAGGGTCCCAAAAAAAATCCTACTACCGCTGCCTCGCGGGTCAGACTTTTGAGTCAGAGGCTAGCGGCAGGGTCCCCGAACGAGACCCTATGTCCTCCCGCTGTCTCGTGGGCCAGACGTTTGAGTCAAAGGCACAAGGTGCGGTACATTAACCAAATCCCCTTCCTCGGCCTGGGCAACCGGGAAGTATCATTTGCCCGCGCAGTTCTTTGTCCACCGATGTCCCGTCTCAACCTCTTCCCACCACATAATCAAACGTTGTTGAATTATTTGATTGTCAGTTATCTGACCGTTGTGCTTCATGCTCCTCACTGCCTATTAACAACAAAAATAACACCTTGCTAAATCCATGAGATCCTTTCTGCATAGGAGCATCTAACGTCTCTACTCCATGTAAAACTGACAAACAGGCAATGCTCGCTGAAATTTTATACTTTCTGAAAATTGATGCACACTGTCTCCGAAACACGCACACAGGACCCAAGCGTGGTTATGCGTCACAGAACGCCACGGACGGACTCAGCTCTTGCACATTTCTCCCTTAGTGTGTCTAGCGATCAAGAAGCGGTGAATCGTGGAATATATGGTGTAGGAGTTTTGCCCAGCTCCCAGAGCTGAAAACGGTTTGTTGGCTTGAATTCCAGTGACGGCTCAGTGGTTAGAGCGCAAACTTACTGATCAGAAGGTCCGTGGTTCGAACGTGGCCTCTGCAGCTCGACCTCTCCTGTCTAGGCTTGGACAACCTGGTAGTACCCCAGTCCTCGTGCTTTCTTCGGGTGGCATCGCAGCCAGGCACCGAAAGGGTGTTACAGTTGAACGATTTTTTTAACAGTTATCATTGCGCCGTTCGGTGATCCAGCTCAAGCTCAATGCCTCTCGACATAAAAAGGGCGCCTGTTTGTAGTGTCGGCTTATGCCTTAACAGACTGCAGTTCTGACGCTGACAGGGATACTTTCTATCGAGGGCTATCCGGGCTTATTCGTCGAATAAGAAGCACTGACATTGAGACCCCTGCGGACAATACGAAGTCCCAGTCAGTCGTCTGAGCTCCTTGGAATCGCATCTGGGCGGTCGATTTGCAGCAGGCACATCGGTCGCGGAAAACATTCAGGACTTCTGATTGCTGTGGCTCGCTCATGTGTTGCGCATTCCGAATCACGGCTTATCGATACAGTGGTTTTCTGCACCTCTTCAGAATGGCGCAAAATGTTAGGTTGAAACGCGTGACTTAGTATAAAGATGTGAAAGAGATCACGAAGGATTAGGGTGCTGTTGGTGCGGTCCGCCTTCTTGTATTGGGTCTCCATGAACCCCCTCCCTCACCACAACTTTTGTCTTCTCTTCAATCTAAAGCTCCAAATTAGATCAACTTTGTGTTTGTACGGCAGTAAAGCATCAGTATCAACACTGATGTTGCTGCCTCTGATGATGTTGAAGTACACAGAATGGTTTCCGGAAGAAATAACTCACCCACAGAGATGTGCTGATCACATTCCACAGGTTGCGCTGGCTTTGTCGTGTGCACTGTATGCCAGTCGACTGACATTCTCGGGGAATTCTTTTCGAACAACTATACAGAGGGTGGGAAAGAGCCGGCGGAGGTCAAACAAAGACGAGGCAGCGAAGTTTGGCGTCTCTCTGGATGAGAACCCAGAGAAGGGACACATCAATCGTTAGACATTGACGGACACGTCCCAGTCGGATATGCTTCTAGGACGTTGTTCTTAGTGAACAGGTTTCTCTCTCGATCTTTCGGATGAAAAGCCCACTGCCCCTCACGGATTCATACGTCAAAGCTATCAGCGACTACCTCCAGTGCGTAGTTATCTAACCCCAGACCACTGACGAACGAAACCACCGAAAAGCACGTGCCCGGCTTATAGTGGTTGATGTTGACAGGCCCTCTCTTCTGCACTTGGTAAGAATTAACTGAGGACGGATATCTCAGTGAGTCCTTGTCGCCGATGTCTTGGTGACCTCACCATCCACCTCATTCAGGCCGGGAAGATGTTTTCTTATCAGCAAATCATGCACCTCGCTCACCTGTTGACCCAGTTTCCTGAACACAACAAAATTTCTCTAATCCATAACCTTATGCTGTGACCTTGTCTGCTGCCTTGAATCTTCAGACCCCTGCCCCAACAACTTTTGCCACTAGTTTTTTCTCCCAAGACCTACTTGCCCCTTCCATCATGCACTGTCGAGATACCCTCCTACTGAATGGGATAGTGTCAACTTGTTGGCGTCAATTACCGGAGAGTCCTCTAATTCTCGATGTAAGCTTTCGAGTGTTCCGTCTAACGATATGAGGCAACCCATCTCATTTTCACCGAGGAAAGGAATCACTTCTACCTCAATTCTGCTGAAGGACAAGTTCCTCGTACGAACCTCTGAACGACTCTCCTCCAAATACCAATTTATGCATATTTTGCTGGTAGGCGAACTTAAGGCTCCCAAGGCCTCCTGGATGGAGTTCAGCACGTCGGGTTTGAGAAACTATTTGCACCGGCGCCAACTAAAGTCATGCAACACAGCCCTTGGACTCAGCGTATCAACGCGCCCAAAAGATATCGCGCAAGTCAATTATCATCCCTGATAGATCTGATCATTACCAAAGAAAGACACTTCGCCGGTTAAGGCTCTTCTGGGTCATATCGGCCATTATCTGCTGACTTTTGACATCCTGTCAATGGGACAGAAACTGTAAACCTCAAACGTGTATTCGAAACTTCCGCTGTGCACATCTCTTAAGGATGCTGGTTTCTTTGACCAGCTTGAATTGAGACCAACTTCAGGAGACTTACAAGATCATTATACAGACAATCAACAACGTTGATGTAGTGTTTACCCGAGGAACCCAACGCGCGTTCGAAAGAACCAAATGCTAGCCAGGAGGACTCGTCGTGTTTTGGAAATGATGTCCAAGTCAATCCTCAAAAATAACTACAGGAGACTCAGAGGACTAGACTGTATTTCGTGCGATAAAACACCGCTTTAAAACGGAGATTCGCCAATTGAATTTATGAAAGCAGGTCTCCCCGGGAAAACGGGGATTTATTATTTAAGTGCATAAGTCACCGAGGAAGAAGCAAGCCAACGGTCTTCTACTTCAAAAGCGAACGTGTAAAATCCACGATTTTATGAAGCTGGACACCAAAAGGTGCTTGGGTATCTTGCTCTCTATCTATCTCTCTCTCTCGCAATATGTCCTTTACACTCAATCACAAAAAAGTAGCCTAGAAAGCACTCGCTATTCTCCGGATGATTCGACGCACCTTCTTCCGTTTTGTTTGCGTGGACTTCAATAATCTGTGGAATGTGGAACCTGCATCAGGAAGCTTCTTGAATGCGACAGCCAAGTTGTCTAACTAGGACGCAAGGACGTAACCCTTATTAGGTGCGTCAAACAGGTTGCTACGAAGATGCCTGCAGGACTCCAATCCGTCGGTTATGAACCACATCCGGAGATCCTGGATCACTTTCGCGTATACAATCGTCGCCTCCGAGGGGACCTGAAAACCGCTAGCACCTTGTTTGAACAAGGCTTGGCAGATAGGTTACTTACAGCTGATCTTAATAATGTACGGCGGGGATAGTAGGAATTCTTACCATCATAAGCCTTTCAAGGTTGGATCGCGCATACTTATTAGACACCAGGTATTCTAACTTCGGCAAGTTGGTGCGTGGGATAACCTCCCTCCCACAGTTACCCACGTGACATCTGGTACCCAGTTCAAATCACTTTTAGGTGTTTCGTATGATATTCATCCAGCTGGTAAGGTACTGCCCAACGATGAGTACTAGGAGATCGATACAACATCGTTTTATCGCTTGTGCCTTTCAGGAAAACTGAAGTTGCTGCACGAGAAGAGCAAACCCGACCCGGGAAGAAGGCAGAGAGGCCTCGATCCTGTGTACCAGTAGCGAAGTGTGACCGGGTGTCTGGGGTCGGGCAAGTAGGAATAACTGAAGACCACGTTGGTTACATGGATGCGTCCTGAACTAGCCACGGGCCAATAGGTAAGCCCTTATTGGTCAACATTCGGGCCAATCAGACTCGGGGACTTACGTAGACATACATCATCGCGGCGTTTGCCGAAGCTCACCCTTTACCGACCTCCGTCTACCTGAAAATCACCACCGAAAAAATGGTGTAGCGCGTAGTTAAGGTTGGTGACCCTGTCAGTGGCACGTGTCATATGGAAATGAACATAAAAGCGACGTGATCAGAGTCCTACATGCAGCGTAGGGAACTACCTCAATCACTTCAAATAAGAAAAATAGTGTCCTCAGACGCAACTCGAAAATTTCTATGACACTACAGTTTGACGAAAGAAATCTTTTGCGCAAGGTTCTGGCGTTCACCGGTAGTTATCCAAAAACTTGAATTCTCCCCAGACAGGAATGCGCATCTTTCTCGAACACGTTAAAATGGGGCCAGCCTCAGTAGAAGACTTAAACAGGACCATTGTCCAGAAAGTTCACGAGGCTGACGCGATGTTCGTCCCCAGAAAACCAGCACGTAGCCGGATGAGCCGCAAGCTACCGAAAAGAATTCGGCGTCTTCTGGAAAAGAGATCTCAACTGTTTTCCAAAAAGTTGACTACAGGAGACATAGAAGACAAACTGGCATTTCGTAAAATGCGGAACCGCTGTAAATCAGAAATCCGCCAATGGAACATACGAAAACAA